>JABUQX010009775.1:0-10000 GCA_015478945.1 Trachelipus rathkii | reverse complement strand
ATCTTCGTCCTGCTTCAAATATATTTTCAAACATTCACTCGTTAAAACATCTACAACTAATCAATAATAAATAATTATGTTCACAAATATATATATATATATATTAATATTATATAAATATATATATATTATATATTATATATATATATATTATTATATATATATAGTATATATATATATATATATATATATATATATTATAGTTATATATATATGATATATGTATCATCTTCATCATATCCCAACTTCTATATCCAAGATTGGGGGTAAGGTGCGATGCATGCACTGGAAACAGAAAAGTAGTAGAAGATATGACACAAGTCGAAAAGAAAGACCAGCCCTACCGCTCCCTTTATACCTTTGAGTGAGAACTCGTTCGCATCAGAAAATCCCAGAGCTTTACGGACCGCAATCGGACCAATCACTATGGCATATCGTCAATGTAGGGCTCATCCCTTGGCCCAGGTGTACCACAACCATACACCTTCACAAAACCCCGCCATTCACCCCTAATATGCACCTTCTTCTCGCCTCTGCAAAAACTCACATTCCTCTCCCCCAGGCATTCCTTTACATGACTCAATCCACCTTTATCTTCCGTCTCCAGTCACGTCGACTTCCAACACACTCACCACTATACATGCGCTTAACAACCGAATATCATCCATCCTTTCCAGTATGACCAAACTAATCGCAATGTACTATCTTTATTCTTCATTACTCTTTCCTCACAGCACACAATTCCTTAATGCGTTCATTCCTCATTTTATCTATTCTTCTCACACCTAACACACAGAGCCCTCTTAACCACTAGGCAAACTAGGCAAATGCCTAGGCGCGAAGTATTGAGGCGCCCTAGGTGGTAAACATCGGCAGACAACGAGACAGCAAAAAAAAACCAAAAAAAAAAAAAAAAAAAAAAAAAAAAAAAATTACCTATATATAATATATATATATATTATATATATATATATATATATATTATATATATAGATATATATTATATATATAATAATATATTTAGTTATTTATATATATAAATATATATATATATATTATATATATATATAATATATATATATATATATATATTTATATATATATTAATATAATTATATATATTATATATTATATCTATAAATAATATATATCATATATATATTTTACAGTCTGTCACTACCACTCACGGCAAAGCTCTATTAAGGAAGGGTGTTGCACGCCTCAGAATTCACACTTAACGGCAAATAAGACAATAATGAAGCACAGACGCAAGCTTTTGAAGTGAGGGAACAATTCCAGCAGATACACAGAAAGATGGAAGAGAATTCTACAGAACCTGATTATCAGATTTACTACTCCTTAGCAGTCTTAAGCACTCTAACTAGACACACATATACGTACATTTTATCAGTACTAGACCTTACTATCACTCGATCTACTTCAGATCTTTTCTTAGTCACACACGTTAAAATCGTGCGCAGACACAGCACCCTCTGCCTCACATGTCAGACGTAATGGCTCCGAAAGTAGTGGTACGCCGGAAATTACCTCGAGCACCTGCAGCTGCTGCTTAGAAAAGAGATAAAGCCCAAACATCGCTCCGCAAATAGGATTAGGGTCAAGGAAGTGAAAGTACGGAACAGTTTATAAGTCTTTTTGGCTTTAATTGACTCA
Organism: Trachelipus rathkii; assembly: GCA_015478945.1. Taxonomy (NCBI): domain Eukaryota; kingdom Metazoa; phylum Arthropoda; class Malacostraca; order Isopoda; family Trachelipodidae; genus Trachelipus; species Trachelipus rathkii. The sequence goes on along the minus strand of JABUQX010009775.1, from coordinate 8,326 downwards.
CCCTGTCCAAAGCCGGGTAGACCAGAGCCCCCGTCCCGTATAGGCATATTCCCATTTACAAGGCAGATGAGGCCCTTGTTATAGCTTGGAGTAACTGAGAAGAGGAAAAAAAAGTTCGTAGTCTAAACAGACTCCAGTTTACGTGTGAGCCGCCCTACCAAACCGTTTAGATTGAGGTTCCAAAAAATTTTTTTTGTTATATTGTGTAATAAAGGATGTTTATATTGTCAACGGAGAGACGATAGAGAACCGCGAAAGAGATCACGAAAGTTGAAAGGTTGTTTTTAGAGGGGAGATTTTGGAAGAAGTTGAGTTTTTAAAGAATTAAATTTCACAAGGTTTGAGGCGACCCCACCCGGAAATCCTATCAGATAAGCGAGAATAGAATCCGAAAGATTAAGACGAGAGCAATTCTAGAAGTAAAAGAGGAGCAGAATTGAAATGAGTTGAAGATGAAGGGTCGAGTCATCGGTCCCCTTCCAACACTGAGAAGTGTTAGTTTGAGACATAGAGATATAGTTGAACGAGGGGGGTCAGCACGGAGGCAATTCCCTCAAAATTCGGGAGGAACGCCATCCGGTCCACCCGCCTTCCAAACTTCATAGATTTCAGGAGTCATGCTCCCAATCAAATGTAATCAACAGCAAAGACAATAGGACACCTGAGAGGGAAGAGAGGGGGAGGAGGAATGACCAGAATGTCCAGGGTTGAGTTAAGAGGAAAATAGGAGGCCAAAGATTGGCTCGTTGAGATATTAGCAACAGAGACATCAGATCGAATAAGAGGAGAAAGGCAGATTTACAAAGTTGTTAGAGATGTTTGCAGTGGCCAAGAAAGAATTTTCAAGTAGGAGAACCGGAGGTTAGCGCCCTTTCGTTTGATGAAAGCGCGCTTTTCTCGTCGAAGAGTATCCTCCCTGCAACGGATTTTTGCTGAATGAAAATAGCAAGAGTGATAGAGAGAACGAGAATTTTTCCATTCCCGATTCGCACTGTCTCTAGCCCTGAATGGCCAGAGAACAGCACGATCGAACCAGTGATCTATGAGAGAGAAAGATTCATAGTTTGAAGAAGAATGAGCCTTGCTAATCCCATAACGTGATAACAGTTCCCACCTTACGGCAGAACCGACAGCTCACCAGATTCAAAACAGTCATTACGATTATAGTTTAGTTGTGTAGAAGCGACTCAGGCAACCAATCGCCGATTTAATAGTTCCAAAACAACGCGTAGGGCAGGGAACTGTCTGGAGAGAAAGTATTAAAATTAAGAATATTAAGGTTGTGGCTCATGATTTACCAATAGGAGCGAAGGTATTGTATTTATAGAGAGAAGGATAGTGGTGAAAACATAAGTCAAATGTGTTCAAGAATTGGTTGGGACGATCCGGAATTTGTGTTGGTTCTTTTTAGTTGCTCCAGGTCGTTTAGAATGCTGAATGATTTCGCCTCCTCCCCACCTAAATCAGTATGAGGACCCCAACCATTCATGTTGTGTACATTGAATCCCAAATAGAGAGACCTCCAGTTTTGATGAGAGATATAAACAGTCGTGAGAATTGATAAGATGTTCAAAAAGGCTGTGAAAATCTTATCTTTAGGAGAACGAGTAGCAGAAACACGATTATTGTAGTAAGAGTAGAAGAAAGATTATTAACCAATAACATCGAAATTAGGAATTCGAGATTCTTAATACGTGTTACAGGAGTGTTTATGTTACATAGGCACATACTCCCACCCCTCAGACGGAAATTATGAAATATTATAGTTGGACAATTAACGAGTTTATGAGATTGATTTTCCTAGCCATCTGCTCTCAGACAGAGCAAAAGGTGATTATGGTGTAGAGTTAGAGAGTTTATTCCACGAGAATGCAGATTGCAGTTACGCATTGCAACGCCACGGAGTGTTTAGGTAAAGCGGATAGTACAGCCGGCGCCTGTCAATCTGCCAATCTACTGGCAACATCAGCAACCAACAAAAACAGAACCAGACAAAAAAAAAACGAACAAACGTGAAATCACAGGTTAAAATTTTTCACACACTAAAACCTAACTTTAAAACCGGTAGAATTGTTTTAAAAAGTTTAAATCGTAGTTTACAGGTTTAAATATTAAATATAGAAAAAATCATGAAAGGTTTTAAAAACAGTTAGACGCTCGTTTATCACGCCAACAAATTACCAGGAATAAGTAAAAAAAAGTTAAGTTAAAATTTTGATTATAAACCCAGTAAAACCTAATTTTAAAGTTCAAGGGGGCCAAAAGTAATAAAAATTTTAATTCCTTTTTAATTTTAACATTTTGATACTATAAATATCTACCGATTATTTTATATTAAGAGATGTTAAACTGTGGTGTGATGTTGAGCTCCGGCCGTTTAATCATTTACTCATAGTTTAGAGTCTAAGATTAATATACTGATTAGTTAGGGATTTTCAGACATTAGTCATGTGAGTGAGGCAGATAAACATTTATTTTGAGCTAAATTATTTCGTTAGTCATGTTTATGTAATAATGTTGTTGATAATACATTACACTATACCAAACAAGATTTTGTAGTAGCTAAAAACATTTGAGGTCATTTATTTTAATATAGGTAAACTTGTGCTCTGAATTCCGAATATTAAACGTCTCCGTGATTATTTCCATTATATTGTACTCTGTAAGTATTTTTGATAGATTACAGTAGTTATATTATATATAATATTAAGGTATTAGTCAATCAAATTAAATACTTAATTAGAATTAAAAAACTGTTTTACTGTAAGATGTGTGATTATTCTACAAATAATAAAACAAATGTTGTAGATCATGAAGCTTTCCACACGAGTGAAAGACCGTATACATATAATGCTAGTAGGTCAAAACATTCAATTCAGTACAATGAAATCACAATTAATACATTACAAATCGCTGTCTATATGATTGTCTTCAGTGTGCAGAATGTGGACAATCACGTTGAAGCCTCCAACAATAGTCTGCCATCAAGTGTGTATCCCATCTTCCTTGGTATATTTCTTCCATCACTTTGATATCTTGATGGAACCTCTCCCTTGTATCCTCACTATAAACATCCTAGATTAATCCGGAAACGATGCTAAGGACTATGTAGAACTGAACTTTTATGCTTCATATTAGCTATTAAATTTTTTTGAAGTTTGAAAGCATTTTCTATACGAGTTCTACATAGTTTGCAGATTTATGGTTGCCCAAAAAGTTCTGAACAAACAAGACAAAACTTTTCCAGGCAGATGCTTAATATCAGTCATGGAATTTATGAAATTGTCAACCTTGATGATTTGTCGAATTTGAGGGCCGCTAAAGATTCCAGGTTTGAGTTTCTCCATACTCAACCCTAGAAAAAATCTGCAAATATATTTGGAACATTCACCATCTTTGTCTAGGGCCCTACCAAATTGCTTCATCAGTCTTAGTTTTGAAGTGGGCAGGGGTGGGAAATAATTTTTTCCCCCTGGTCACCAGTGATTCGTGATAATGATATTTTGATGGCACTACAGTCATATTTCCCTGAGCAGGGCCATACACTTTTTCCCAATGGTCTTCTTTAGCCCCTACTATCCCACAAGGATATGAAGACAAGGAGACTCTAGTTATATCCGCTTTGCTGCTGCCTCAAGTAAGACTGTTGACCATTCTGTCAAATCAACCGCATGTAATAGACCACTGGGTGTTTCATTATGTTCTAGCTTCTCGTGCAAAGAATCATTCTTATATTGTCATATTCTCTTTCAGTTTTGTGTGAGGTAACCTATTGGGAATCGCATGCATAACTATTCCACTTGTATTAATAAAAACCCACACTTTGTCAAGCTTTCGTTGGAACTATCCATAAACAAATCGCCAATCTTTCTGGTCGGAATATTTAGGTAAACCCCATTGGAGTAGGGAGTCCAGGGATGTTCCTACAGAATTATACTAGGTCTTCTTCTTCAATGAAGTATGGAAAAGAAGAACTACCTCTCTTGTCCGAAAATAAAGTTATTTTACAATCGGCCTTGAGACAGTGCTCTTGTTCACTTAGTCTAGATGCTAAAAGCCCAGAATCTTGCTTGGAGAGAACTAACCCTCGTACTAAAAATCAATTGATCTATTCCTGGGAGAACTGTTGCTATGTAGAAGTACTTTCTTCATATTCTACTACACTATCTGCACGTGGGCACACCAAATCCTGGATATCTTCTTCATCAGGACAATGCTAGGTCTGGGAGGGGGTGTAGTGACAGCTGGGATGGGAACATACGTCAGGAGTGTGGTTCAGGTTCGCCTTTGCTGATTCAAATCCGGAACTTAAATTTACGTTTCGTTAGTTAACGATTAGGATACCTTTCAGCATTAACCCAAACAAAAAATAACAGTTCGACTGTGGTTGATTCTTTGGCTCCGCGCATACCATAGGGCACACCAAATTTTTTAAAGCCTTTATCTCGGTTCCATTTTTTCCACTGACGTGTAGATTTCGACACACGTCTTTACACAGGATCCTTCATGGAGAGCCCAAGACTTATCTTTGGTCTGCCTAGTTTCATTTTAAAAAGTATGCCAGATATGCTTGCTTCTCAAAGTTAGAATATTTCTTCTTTGGTTCTGCCTGGCAATATTCACCACAGATGCAGCAGAATACATTGGGGTTATTCAAACAGGCTCTCTTCATGAAGTACTCATTGTGTTCTGAAAATATAAAAAAATAAAGTATATACATAAAGGTAAGCCCCTTAAAAATGAAATAAAACGATTCATTACTGTAAAAATATAGGCATCTTAAAAAAAGAGTATTTGTATTGAAAAGTCATAATTTGGAACAGCCCTGTATCTGCAAGAAACTAGAGCCAACTTGGGAAACTGAATGTCATTCTGAAATCGGGCACACCCGATATACTATTAATTCGATAAAAATATCTTTGTGCAGCAAAAAAAAAATTTTTTTTGTTGGCCAGTGTGTATATTTACCGTGAACTCTTCGTAATGAGCAGTGTGAAATATTTGCGCTTGTAGGACTGTAGAGATTGGAGCTATTGAATATAGAATGCTATCCTTCGAGTTTCAACCAGTTTTTCACGTATCTCACATCATCCTCTAATTCAATATAAGTGATATGTCTTCAAAATGTTATTTGAGTAGAATTCAATATATCCTGCTAATAAAATTCATGTTATAGTTAGGGATAACGCACCTAATATGGCTGCCTGCAGGAGTTACACAAGCAGTATTCCGAGAATTACCTTGCTTTTTACACTGTTTTGACACTCAATTCTCAATGATGCCATATCGTTGAACAAAAGAGACATGAAAAAAAGAATATCCATACTGCTAGACAAATCATTAGGTCATTTTATCCACTCGGCCTCAAGCTAATTGCCAAGTATGAAGAATATCAAAAATATCAGATTTAATTTACCACAGCACAGATATATTCAGGATGTACAAACCAGATGTAATAAGCCAGTATCATATGCTTTCAAAATTTTTTGCACAAAAGACGGCTCTCATTTCAGATTTGCAGTAGGATCATTCAAGAACCATGCATTGCTTAGAGAAACAACGCGAACGAGTTCTTGAAACACTTTAGCAAAAAATACTTTTAAAATTTTTTGCTTGGATTGTACAAAAGAACTTTGAACGGAGCCACAAGAATCAATAGGCCATCGGCAATAATCCCAACCATATGAAGGTAGTTTGCTAGATTTTCTGTTTTTCCCGAAGAGGAGTGTCAGACAAAAAAGGATCTATTGAGGGGTGGATGTTGGGTAGGGTGGGATTGTTTAAAAACCATTTGGTGTTTGAAACCATTGGTTATAAACCATGGTCTTAAACCACATAAAAAAAAACAATTGGTTTCTTTAATACCATAAAAAAACATGGCGCATAAAATATTTAAGAAAATGGTATTTGTTTAATGGTTTTCTTTAGCATGTTTGATTATGGTTTCTCAATTTCTTCAATCAGAAGAGTAACCTAAAAGGGCAATTAAAAAAATCGGGCTGATTTGTATATTATTGCTGAGAATGATTAATATATTATATATAGTATATATAATTATATATATATATATATATACTATATTATAATATATATATTATAGTATATATATATATATATTACTATATATATATATAAATAATATATATATATATATATATATAGATATATATAATATATTATATATATATATCATATATATATATATATAGAATAATATATATATATTGTAAATTTAAATGTTTAAAACATGATTCTTTGTTTCGAGCTCTTTGAGGATTTCATTTTCTACCCAGTTCGATGCCACATTTGCAAAGAAACGATTATAATAAAACTGCGAGTTTGTGGGAGTGTGTGCCACATGCATCCAACCAAGCGTTAGAAGGCGAGATTGACTGTAACTAAGTGATGATGTTTTATATTGGAAAAAAATATGAATATGGAGCCTTTAGAACAGCTTAAGTCATCCACTTCAACAGACAAGGTTTATAGCAAAAGTAAAAAGGAGGAATCATCAGGCAGTAACAGAACCTCACTTATTGGCATATATGTTTAACCCAAGATATCAGACCACAGTACTTGCAGAGGATGGGTATTCAAAAGCAGTGGAATTTATGGAATTAAAATTAAGAGCAAATTTATATTTATCGCTCCATGTTTCATAAAAGTTACCTTATTTCCGATGAGTCTCTTGTTGTCAGGCAGTGACCTCTTCCATCTTGGATACAGATCTCTCAAAGGAAAATTAGATGAGAAGGTCATATATAAAATAAATCAAGCATTATTCGTCCAGCAAGACTTCATCAACTGCTAATGTTGAAAGGGTATTTTCAACTTTTTGGACTTGTGCACGAGCAACATTAGGACAATAGCGTTGGGAACAGCGTAAAGCAAAGAAATTAGTTTGTTAGTAGAAAATTCGTTAATGATAATTTCAAGTTTCGACTTTTAATGCATGCAATCTCTCTCTCTTCTCTCTCTGCTCTCTTCTCTCTCTCTCTCTCTCTCTCTCTCTATATATATATATATATAATAGTATATACTATATTATATATATATATATATATATATATATATATATCTTATAGAATATATAGATTATATATATATTATACTTATAGTAATATGATATATATATATATATTATATATATATACATTTTAATATATATATATATATATAAATAGTTATTAATATATATATAGTATATATTATATACTATACTATATACGTTTATATTATAACTTATATTTATAATATAATATTAATATATATATTTAATATTTAATTATTATTTAATATTAATATATATTCATATATTATAATATATTAATTCTATAATCATAAAAGATGTATTATAAATAAGTATATATCTAATATATAATTAGTGATAGTATATATCATTATTAGGTTTATATTTGATAACTTTTTCTTTTATGTAGTGTATTTTTTTTTTTTTTTTTTTTTTGAGTCTATAACATAAATTAAATAAGTATACTCTTTATTCATAAGTCTATATAGAGTTTTATAGTAGATAATTATATATTTATTTTAATACAATATATCTTATCACCCTCTTAGTGTCTGTTTGATCTTTTTATTTGGTATGTTTTGTCTACCTGTAAAACTCAAAAGAATATAGGATGGCACTGACAATTTTTTGAAAATTGATAATTGGAGATATTAAGTGCTAAAGGAAATCCTCTCTGCACTCTCAAGGAATTTTAGAAAATAATAACACACTCGTTAATGATAGTATCCATCATTGGATGCACAGGTCTTTAGACTATACCTCTTATTCCAGACCATAGTTTCACTAATACATTACACAGGTAACGACATACCCTCATTTAAGAACCTAGCGCACTCAAGATTTAGCCCTTTACAATATTCAACATCAAATTGATCCTCTCAATTGCACCAGCCACCTTTCCCTGTTATCACAGACTTTCTTTACGTACACCTCGCTATCATCTGTCCCTTATCATCCAGTAGATGCATAGTATATCCAATATTAGAGCTTTCTTATACTACAAAGACCAATCTCTTGACCTCCTAAAATGCTTTACCATAAACAAAACCAACTTCACACTACTCAAACGCGACTCATAAAGTAAATGTTATACATATAAAAAAGCCCCAAATTAAAATACACATTGGTTCTATATTTAGGTGATTATATTTATAATAATAAAAACACTAATAATATTTTAGTTTATTATAGTTTTATTTTATTATTTAACCATGGTGTTATATTTCAACAATACCCCTTAGACTTGTAGGATCTATTAACTCCAGTATCACAGCATGAGAAATAAAAGTATTCAGT
>JABUQX010009774.1:12500-15000 GCA_015478945.1 Trachelipus rathkii | reverse complement strand
GTCTTTGTCGAGCTACGACTTACAGCATAGGGTCGGTTTCGTTAGTTGGTTGTACCTGCCATCTTGTTCTCCCATGAACGTACTTTCGGGATTTCGTAATTTGGTTAGTTGTCTTTATTATGCCATTTAGTTCCATACATGGTGTAGTTACATACGGTATGAACTCCAAAGTTAGGTATGACCCAAATAAAACCAAACAATACCTCAACACTTCCAAAAATGAAAGAGTTTACATTATATTTGCGGGTGATGCATTAAATTTGTCCGCGAGTTTATATATATATATATATGAGTTATATATATGTTATTATTATATATGATATATATATATATATATATATATATATATATATATTATATAAAGTATTAGTTATATATATATTGTTGTTATATATATATATAAGTATATATATATATTACAGGCCTATAGGGGTACAACTTAGAATTTATATTCGTTCTTAACGGGTACGATCAAAAAAGTTTGGAGACCGCTGTGTTAGATAGTGAGGAGCTGGAACAAGTGTCTGAGTTTAAATATTTAGTACATGTTGGATGGAAAGGGAAAGGATGATGCAGGGTGTAGTAAGAAAGTTGTGAATGACAGGAAGGTGGCTGGTGCAATTAAATCGTTGGCGATATATATATATATATATATTATATATATATATATATATATATTATATAAGATATGGTTGTTATTATTGTTAAGTTAAGTTATGCTATTGGTTAGTTGGTTATTGCTACTATATTATATAAGGTTAGGCTATTGGTTATTATATGTATATATATATACATATAAAGAAGAAGAAGAAGCAGGAGCATCATTAATATTGAAATTCATTGTTGTTAGCAGCAGTTGTTGTTATATATATATTATTATTACATATATATATATATATATATATATATATATATATATGGTATATGTTAAGCATATATATATATATATAGCGAGATGGTAATTGATTGGATTTGAAAGTTGTGTAACAAAGCGTTTATGGAAGGTATAGTTCCGAGGGATTGGAGGAGGGCATTAATAGTACCCTTATATAAGGGTAAGGGGGATAAGGTAACTGTAGGTATTACAGGGCAATTACTTTATTGAGTGATGTAGGGAAAATATATGCTGGTATTTTGGTCGAAAGAGTGCGTCGAGTGACTGAAGGACTGATTGATGAAGAACAAGATGCGTTTAGAAGTGGTAGAGGATGTGTGGATCAAATCTTTACAATGAAACAAATGATTGGGAAAATGAAGAATAAATTGTATTTAGGTTTTATGGATTTGCAACAGACATATGATAGGATTAATAGGAAGCTCTATTGCAATTGTTAGTGATATATGGTGTTGGTGGTAAGCTTCTGAATGGAATAAAAAGTATGTATGACGATAGTAAAGCGTGTGTAAGAATAAATAGAGTCGAAAGTGATTGGTTTAATATTATTAGCGGAGAGGCTGAGACGTGCTATGTCTTCTCGGTTATTCAATTTGTAAATGGATGGGGTTATGAAAGAATTAGAGGTAGGGGTGGCAGGGGATGGTGTTAGAATGATAGAGATTGGAGGGTTCCCTACCTATTATATGAGGATGATTTTTTTTTGTGTGGCGAATCTGAAGAGAGTTTGAGAGGATTGGTAAAGAGATTTGGTATTGTGTGTAAAAGGAGGGGTTTGAAAATAAACATAGATAAGAGTGAGGACTATCCTCGAAGTGAAGTTATGTTAGATGGTGAGAAGCAGGAACAAGTAAGTGTCTGAGTTTAAATATTTAGGACATATGTTGGATGAAAAGGGAACGGATGATGCAGAGTGTAGTAGGAAAGTTGTAAATGGCAGGAAGGAGGCTGGCGCAATTAAATCCTTGGTGCATGTAAAGGTACTAAGTCTTGAGTGAGCTAAGGTCTTACATAAGGGTATGTTGTTATCCATGTTAATGAATAGTAGTGAGACTATGGTCTGGAATAAGAGGTATAGATCTAAAGTTCAATATGTTCAGATGGACAATCTTAGGGGAGTGCTAAGTGCGAGAAGAATGGATATAATGAGGAATGAACGTATCAGAGTTGTGTGGTGTAAAGAAAGGGGTAAATGAGAGAATAAATGAAAGTACGTCGAGATAGTTTGGTCATGTGGAAAGGATGGAAAATAGTCGGTTAGTTAAACGGATGTATAGTGGTGAGTGTGCTGGGAATCGACCAGCTGGGAGACCGAAGAAAAAGTGGATTGTGTCAGTAAAGGAATGCCTGGAGGAGAGAAATGTGAGTTTGGCAGAGGCGAAAAGAAAGGTGCATAATAGGAGTGAATGGTGGGATTTTGTGATTGGGTATGGTTGTAGCCCACCTGGGCCAAGGTATGAATCCCACATTGACGAGATGCAATAGTGAGGGTCCATCGTGGTCCCGTGAAGCTCTATGGTGGATTTTCTGACTGCGACGAGTTCTCACTAAAAGGTGGGTCGTAAGGCTGAGCTTTCTTTTCGATTTGCTTCATATTCTTCTACT
>JABUQX010009774.1:0-5000 GCA_015478945.1 Trachelipus rathkii | reverse complement strand
TAATTATAGATATAGCAATATATATATATATATATATATACCTATATATATGAATATATATATATAGTTATATATAATACTAATATAATAATATATATATATATATAATATATATATATATTATATATATTACACGTCTTTATATTATTTTATGAATTTGTTTTCTGTGAGACTAGTTTTAAAGACCTATTAAGTTCACAGATTAACATCTGTTTGAGTGAAGAAAAAAAAAATTAAAAAAATCTGCCAACAACCTCAAAACAAAAGAGGATGACAAAATTCATACAAAATAGATAAATAAAATATTACAAATTATTTCTTTTGATGAATCTATTACCAACATGAACTCTCTTTTTATTAAAAATATAAATAAAGAGAGTCTAATTAACGAAATTATAAACAGTATTCATTAATTCCAGGCAGCTCCTCAGTCCTTTTCCCCTTTACTACTGAAAAGGGGGCAACTTTTCTCCACTACCAAACTTCCCCCCAATCGACCTACGAAATCAACGTAGAACAATCACTCCATTTTTAAACAGCCAAATATGCTAATCACTACTGTTACCATTCTCTACCCGCTTAGTTATTATGTTTTAATAAATAAACGAAGGCATTTAAATAAATATTAAAAACTAATTTTTGGCTCAAGCGGTCCAAAGACGAGATTACCCGCAGCGTACAAAAATAATAAAAAAAAAATTATAATGGAAAAGAAACCAAGACTGAAAAAACAGTTAATTCGTTTTCAATCGTATTCCAAAATTTGTTTATGATAAAAAAGTAAATAACCTTCGCTCTGCAACACATCTTGGACGGACGCTCTTGTGATGATGTGATCGTCGCATTTGTACCACTGATCTCTGTGTTGCCGGACGAATGCAGTATAGTGACCGGCGTCCAAGCTACCTACGTGGTTTACTACGGCGAACAATGAGTACCTAGAAACACATTAAACAAGTTAAATCTAATTCGGCATACAAAATAAATATTATCACAAAAGTTAAGAAACAAATTATCTAAGTATGTTGTGCAAAATACATTTTGTCTGAAAATGTTTTAAATATTGCACACTCGCTGTAGTTGAAAATCAATAATATTATATTAAATACAGTATGACAGCAAATAATAATAATAATAATAATAATAATAATAATAATAATAATAATAATAATAATAATAATAATAATAATAATAATAATAATTCATCCTGCACATAATATTGATGTAATAAACGACTAGTTTAAGTTTTCTTTTTCTTCATTCTGGAAAGATATTCATTTATCCCAAATAAACTCTGTTCGCATCTATTATTAAAAAACACATCTGATCCAGTCATTGAAAATTCTCCGATCACAAGGTTCTAATCAAAACATTGGTGATTCATTTATTATTCAACTGACGCCGATTCGATCAATCAAATTCTTTACAAGCATTTTATCAAAAAAAAAGATACCAACATGTATATATATATTTTGTTTTTGTTTTTTTTACATGTGACCATCACTCACTGGCAGAGACCTTTTCAAGGAGAGGGCAGAATAAAAAAAAATTATGGGGAGACCCAACCCATCTTAAGCCTAACGCAAATCTCTGAGGTGACCGCAGACGGAAGATTTAAAGAGAGGGAGATTAAATACAGCAAGAAAAACAGATGAAGCCACAGAGTTCCACAGAAGAGAGGTGGCTGGAAAGAAGGAAGCACCACAACGAACAACCTTGGGGATCCCAATATTCACACAGAACTCATGAGAAAAAAGGTCACCTTTTGTGCAACGAGGAGGAATGAGAGAGGACAACTCCCTCGAGCACCTACCGTTGAAGTACCTGTAGTAAAGAAATAGTACACCAACGTCACGTCGCAGAGATAGAGGGTCAAGGGAGTTTGAAAGTAGGGGACAGTTTATTAATCTTTAAGCCTTAGCCTCAACTCTATCCAAAAGAAGGGCGGAACCGGGGCCCCTCCAGATGTGGGAAAAGTACTCCATACAAGGGCAGATAAGGCTCTTTAATAATAGGAGTAACTGTTCAAAAGAAAAAAATTCCTGCAACCTGAACAGAACTCCCAGCTTTTTCGAGGCAGCCTTAGCAACCATTGTGATATGAGGTTTCCAAGATAGTTTATTGTTTATGTTGAGACCAAGAATGTTTATGTTGTTCACAGGTGAGACGGGAGAGCCATCGAAGAAGATAGGAAAGTTGGGAAGTGTTTTTGGGAGGGAGATGTGAATAAGTTGAGTTTTTAAAAGAATTGAACTTCACAAGGTTGAGGCGACCCCACCAGGAAATCCCGTCCAGAAGCAATTCTGGAAGCAAAAGAGGGAGAAGATCTGAAATGAGTGGAAGAATGGAGTTAAGTCGTCGCCATAAGAATGAAGAGAGTTAGATGTGCAGCTTAGAAGACCGTTAATGAAAAGTAAGAATAAAGTTGGAGATAGAACAGAACCTTGCGGAACACCACAGTTAACAGGAAAGGAAGAGGTCGGTCTGTCAACAAGTACCGAGTCAAAACTAGACGTAAGTGAGCAAAGGAAAGAAGGAAGCCTAAGGCGAGTAGCGACGCATACACACACACACACACACACACACATATATATATATATATATATATATATATATATATAGTATATATAATATATAATATATATATAAGCTATTATATATAGTATATATACTATATATATAGTATATATAGTATATATATAGATAACTAGTATATATATATAAATGAATAATAATTTTTTTTTTTGGAGTGAATGTACAGGGATCCCCACAGCACACAAGAATCGGCTAGACCGTTTTAGCAAACTAACGACAGGGGAAATCCCTAAACAAAACGAGAGGTGAAACATGGCCGAGATGGTTAGATCCGCTATACCAAGAATGTTCAGCGTTCCAATAGGAAGGCAAAAAGGCGATCACTACGAAAATGAGATGATGCGGAATAAGATGTGGCTGAAGGCGATGGCGAAAGGATAGCTTAAGCACGTCAGGAAGATCTTTGCGTCGAAGAGGTCGAGATGGCAACGCAATCCACAAAGCAGATGAACGACAGTGAGAGGAAGCAACTGGAGGAGGGGCAAAATGGCAGGACGGGGAAGCCCCTAGCGACATAAAGAAACAAGCCATGAGTGACGATTTAGTATGGACCAAGAGCGCAAAGGAGCAGAACCAACCTCCAAGGAGGCGACTCTTCCTACAAGATGAAGACGAACACCGCCCAAGGACGGGTTTTGATTTCCGAAGTTTTGGCGCCAGAGCATCCTCGCCCACCATGACTGCCAGCCAGAGAGGAAAGCCCGACGAATCTTTAAAGAGAAATGGAGAGAATCTGTAGCAGGGAAACGGCCACAGGCGCACAGCAGGAGGAAGGTAAGAGGCACTCGACACCCTGTGGGCAGCGCGCCCGTTGGCCTGCCCCATCGGCCCGTCGTTGCCAGGACACCCACATGGGAGGGAACCCAACAGAACTCAATGGTGTGGTGCCGCGCTGGCAACAAGGCAGAGGGAGCTGTTGATGGCAGATGACCAACGGGTTAGGCGGGTTGACGGCGGTCAAGCAACGACTGGAAGCGCTCCGAGAATCCGAAAAGATGGTATATTTACACCCCCAGGGCGAAGGTACTGATCCTGTTCACCGACCATGGACCATAGCTATTAGTTCGCCTGAAAAACAGAACAAAATAGGGCGGAAGGGTAATGGGAATACAGTGTGTCCGGAAACACAGCTGAAAGTCCCACCCCATCCTCCGTCTTTGAAGCATCGGTGTAAACCGCTATAGAGTCGCTATGGACCTCCGCTGTTGGGGCACAAAGGAATCCTCAACAGCACTGGGTGCGCCTCGCCGACTTATGCAAAGACTGGATTCCACTGCAGAGCAGCAGGCGGAGAGACCCACTGTGAACAGGTAGAGGTAAAATCATAGTCATGACCGCTCGCTGAGGAAGGTCGAGGAAAACGCCAAAGATGGAAGTAACAACCGCCAGCAAATGGGCCAATAAGAAGGGTTGTGACGAACACGCTCTATTATAGGTGAAGGCCGACGAGTGGAACCTGAAGAACGGACAATAGCAGGGAACACATGAGCTGCCGAGTGCTCCCGTCCGCAGGGATAGGGGATCACCCCGGCCTCCACCCTCCACCTCCAGGCTCTCCCTCGGAGAGGAACGGAATCCTCCCGTGGCAATTCTCAGACCCTCAGTCTGAATGGGGTCAAGAAATGGCGGAGGTAGGAGGCGGGAAAGGTCTGCCCAATAAATAGGCAGCAACCATAGTGCGCAGTTTAGCCCGCACGACAGCATGATAGTATAGGTGGAGCATGGTTTTTCTGTCCGCACCCCAAGTCTTTGAGGTGACCCGCTGCAAGAATGCCAAAGAACGGGCGGCAATTAGCTTTGAGGAGAGTAAATATGAGGAAGGTACGTAAGGGCGCGTCATCGAAGCAACAGACCCAGGACTACGCGCACCTCGGCCGCACACGGATAGGGAGGCCATAGAGAGCGTAAGCTGTGGAGGGCAATTGAGGCGACGCCCTAGCGACGAAGGATTTTTCTGCCGGAAAAGGGCACGGCCGTAAGTTTCGACGTGGAAAATGTAGAAAGCGCAGCGCGCAGAGCAACGCAAGAGGAAACCCTATGCGTTGGCAACCTAAGTTGACGTACGCCATATAGGAAGTTTAGCGCCAGAGATGTACATGGCAAGATCGTCAACATAGATGAGCAGGCGCACGACGGCGGGATGGAATCTGACAACTCCATCTGAAACGAATACGACGAAGGCAACACGCTCAGTACACTGCCTGGCGGCAAGCCCCTTCGTCCAGCGACAAAACACCCTCATCAGCGCGGCACCACAACGGAGCCTGAAAGCGAACGGTCCGACATCAAAACTGAAGGAATGGGGAAGGTTGCCCCCTAAGTCCCAAAGAGTGGAGGCTCCGCGCAAACCCCAACCCTCCACGTGCTATCATATGCCTTTTCGAGGTCAAAGAAACGACCAAGGT
>JABUQX010009773.1:12500-32734 GCA_015478945.1 Trachelipus rathkii | reverse complement strand
CTCCTGTAGGCGCTAACCATTTGAACATCGTGAAGACAGGGACTCTAGACTTAAAGTTACAGTTTGAAAAACCATTAACTAAAGCTATATCTGTGGTGCTATATTTGGATTATCAGCAGTTGATTGAGATTGATAGGCTGCGGAACATCTTGCTTAGTTATTGAACTGATTCATAGGAAAATGAACGAGCAAGAGTTACATTATTTTTTCAAAGATGAGAAAAAGTTAAGAGGGATTCGAGCCATAGACGAAATATCTTCTGTAATTTTGAATACGAATGAAGCTTTAATCGTGAACACGTCAGAGAGGTCCAGAGCCTACGGCCATTGGCTATTATTTTTAAAGTCAAGCTCATGTAATGTTTTTTGTCGACTCTCTGGCGCTCAATGGGTTAGATTATAGTCGAGGTTTCCAAACATTCCTTAAAACAATGAGATTCCACCATGGTTCTTCAGAATAGAATATCCAATACAGCCTATACCATCTGAGAAAGTGGCGGTCTTTATATTAGTTTGTTTTTTTACATAAGTTGCCGAAGAAGATCCCTCTAAATAAAATCATATCGGCCTTTAATTTTAAGCGGCTGAATTTCTAATGATCTATTAGTTGGTCCAATTTCGCATTCAATGTAATGAATAATATATATATATCATATATATATATATATATATATACTATATATATATATATATATATATATATATATATATATATTATATATATAATTATAATATATATATATATATATATATATATATATATATATATATATATATATATATATATATATATATTTATATATATATATATATATATATTATATATATATATATATATATATATATATATATCTTTATAAATATATATTTATAAAATATACATATATATATATATATATATATTTAAAATATTCTTACATAGTAAACTTACAAAATATACATGTATATACACATGATATCTATATTATATATATATATATTATGTTAAAAATTGTAATTTTTTTTTTCACTATTTTAAGTGTATAAAAAATGTAATTTTTTCTGTATTTATTGTTTTTTTTAAAAGAAAATTAATAAATAGAAAAAAATATATATATTAATTCCATCCTTATTTTTTACCTATATAACAAGAAGAAAACGCTATAAAATAAAAAAGAAAAAGTTAACAAAAATAAAAAAGAAAAGTTAAAAAATAAAAAAAGAAAAATAAAAAGAAAAATTTACAAAAAAAAAAAAAGAAAATAAAAAGAAAAGTTACAAAATAAAAAAAAAAAAGGAAAATAAAAAGAGAAAATTAAAAAAAAAAATATTTTTACAAAATAAAAAAAAAAAGAAAATAAAAAAGAAAAGTTAACAAAATAAAAAAAGAAAATAAAAAGAAGTTACAAAATAAAAAGAAAATTAAAAAGAAAAGTTACAAAATAAAAACAAAAAGCGTATAAAAAAAAGAAAGTAAAAAAAAAAAAAAAAAAAAAAAAAAAAAAAAAAAAAAGTCGTATAAAGAAATAAACATAAAATGGCTAACTGAAAAAGAAAAATGATTAAAGGAATTAAATAGAAAGATAGAAAAAAAATAAGACTTGAGATTCTTTTGACTGTATTATATACGTAATTGTTCAGCGCGCCATGCGGCTGCACTCTGCGAGCGAGCTCCCGTTTCGGCGTCGGTTCGCCCGGCGGATGCAGCCTGCGGGCGCGCGCAAGCGCGCTGGCGCGAGGGCCATGTTGACAGCACCCAACCATAATCAAGGAAGTCCACCATTCATATTCGAGACTCTATATTCTCTAAACATATTTTTAAACATCAATATGGTGTTATTATAACAATATTACTAGCTACACTGGAGCGCCACCACCGATGCCTGGGATAACTCAGAACTCTACAGATTCAGACCTCCTGTTCTCATTCTTGCTATAACACTATCCCAAATTTCATTCCATTCTAACGATGCACTTTCTTGTATTTATTTAGTTTTTTTTTTTTGAGGGGTTTCATCCTCCTTTTTATGGGTCTACGAGCCCTCCGATATTATAACCGCACCATTCGTATTCAGCAGGAATCGTATACATATATAAAGACCGCTAGATCACTTTATTACAACAAATTTTTTTTTTAACTGCAAAGCACCGCTATGGTTCCAGCACCGGTGCCGCGAGCACTCCTCAGATTCACATACCATGTTTCTGAAACTCAATCTCTGAATCCTCTCGGCCAAATTGTCAGTCAATTAATGAAAGCACTTTAATTTTTTTTTTTTTGAAGGGGTTCATCCCCTTTTTACGGGGTCTGCCTGATGGCCTCCGCAGTATTATAACCCTCATTTTCGTATTCAGCTTGGTCATTACATTAGTAAAAACCTTAAGATCATGCTTATTACACAAAATTTTTTTTTTTTTTTTTGTAACTCAGCCACCGCAATGGCTCCAGCACCGGTACCGGACCCAACTCCATAGATTCACATACCAAGTATTTCTAGAAACTCAAGCTCTGATCCTGCTCGCCAAATTTCAGGCCAATTACGAACCCTTTGGATTTTTTTTTTAAAGAAGGGTGGGTCCCCCTTCGGAGGACCCAGAGGGTTGTAACTTCGTATACAACAAGGTTACCTCTCCATCGTAACCCCCTTACAAAATTTTTAAAACCAGATACGAATAACCTAACCCGCTGTAGATATAACATCGACACAGAAACTGGATGCGACGAAGAAACCATGGGTGGAAATAATATAATAATAATAATAATAATAATAATAATAATAATTAATAATAATAATTAATAATATAATAATAATGAATAATAAGAAAAAAACTTCAGAGGATGAGTCGGAAGCGGAGCGCATACGGGCAATGGTGCTGTGGCGGTGTGGTATGGTGCGGTAGCGGAGATGGAACCGCAGAAAGAACCTAACTGATAATATATATATAGGTATATATATATATATATATATTATATATATATATATATATATATATATATATATATATATATATCTTATATATATTATATAATAAATATATATATATATATATATATATATAATTTGACTAAAAATATCGAAATTTCAAAATGCAATATGCTAAATGTTTTTACGATGGAAAAAAGAAAATTACAGAAAATGAATCCTCTCTCTCTCGTCTCTCTCTCTCTCTCTCTCTCTTCTGCTCTCTCTCTCTCTCTCTCACTCTCTCTTCTCTCTCTCTCATCTCTCTCTCTCGTCGTCTCAGATCTCGTCTCGTCCTCTCCTCTCATCTCTCGTCCTCTCTCTCTCTCTCTCTCTCTCGTTTTCCCCCCAGTGTTAAGCTTTTTTTTATTATTATATATATATAATGACTTTACTTCGATATAATATGAGATGTCAGAATTGTTACAAAAACGAATCGATCGCTTTGTCCATAGAGACCGAGTTTAAATATTAAACAAATTGCTTTGACGTCTCTCTCGTCTCTCGATTTTTCCCAAGTTATTTTTTCTTATTATTAGTATAGTATAATGACTTTAGCTCTTATCATTATTGAGATGTCAGAAAAATTTTTACAAAACGAATGCATCGCTTTGTCATAAGACCTGTTAAATATTAAAACAAATTCTTGACTCTGCTCTCTCTCTCTCTCTCTCGTCTCGTCTCTGTCTGCTCGTCTTCTCTCATCCATCATCTCTCTGCTCTCTCTCTCTCCTCTCTCTCAAAGTAAAATTGACATAAAAACTAATAAATAAATAAAATAAAGGAATAAATAAAAAATTCATAAGTTTTCAAAGCAATTCGCACCCCTATATTTCTCTCTCTCTCTCTCTCCTCTCTCTCTCTCTGCCTCTCTCTCGTCTCTCTCTCTCTCTGTCTCTCTCCGTCTCTTCTCTCTCTCTCTCTCTCGTCGTCTTCAAATTTTTTTTTTTTTCTTATTATTATATATATAATGACTTTACTCTTATAATATTGAGATGTCAGAATTTTACAAAAGCGAATCACATCGCTTGTCATAAGAACCGAGTAAATAATTCAAACAATTCTTTGACTCTCGTCTCTCATTTTTTCCAAGTTTTATTCACTATATCGCTTTTATAGAGAAACAGCTTACTGCTTATTAGTTTTATATGTCAGAAATTTTACAAAAACGAATGCATCGCTTTGTCATAAGACTGTTAAATATTAAACAAGATTCTTGACTCTCTGCTCTCATTTTTCGCAAGTTACTTTTTCGTTATTATTAATATATGAATGACTTTACTCTTATAATTTGAGATGTCCAGAATTTTACCAAAAGACGATCATTCGCTTTCGTCGATAAGAAACCCAGTTAAATATTAAGACAAAGTTCTTGATCTCCTCTCTCTCTCTCTCGTCGTCTTCAAAGTCTAGAAACTCTCTCTCTCAAAGTAAAATAAACAATTGACTAAATAAATAAATAAATCAATAAAGGAAGGAATCAAAAATAACTCTTTTTTCTACTTCCATTTCGGCCTTTTGATATATTTCCTCTCTCTCTCTCTCTCTCTCTCTCTCTCTCTCTCTCTCTCTCTCACATCTCTCTCTCTCTCTCTCTTATCTCTCTCTGCTCTCTCTCTCTACCTCTAAATAAATAAATAAATAAAATATAATACAATGAATAAATAAATAAATTAAAAAATGTTCGTGACCGCACATTCCTTTTTCTTGCACAACTTGCCTCTTAATTATTATAATTTTCAAACCTAACATTTTGCGTTTATTATTTTTTCCATAATTAGTATGCAGATTCAAATAGAAAATATCTGATATCTGATATATATATATATATATATATATATATATATATGTATATATATATATATACTATATATATATATATATATAAGATATATATATATATATATATATATATATATATATATATATTATATATATATATATATATATATATATATATATATATAATATATATTTAATATATAGTATATATATAAAGTATAATGTTTATGCCATCTTCACTTCCATGCGTATTATTAAAAAAATTTTTTAAATTTTTAATTACTTTTTTACATACGAAACATTTTAAAGAGCTAAAAATCACTTCTTTCTTTTTTTTTTCCTTTTTAAAGAAAATTTCAGGTTATTAAAACAAAGATATTCTTTTCCTGTATGATCACTTCACTGCGTATAGATTCCGGGCAATGAGGATATTGCGCACAGCTAGCCTATTATATAACAGTAGCCGTAAACCTTGATCTTACATACTTGCTCTGATAACCTTGAAAGCAATCTGCGTGCTTAGAAAGTAATTGTTCTCGTTTTGCAAGTGAAACTACCAATTCTTCGCCTTCAAAAAAGAAACCAACCATAAAAAGAAAAACAAAAAACAAAAAATAAAAAATAATAAATTATATAAATAGAGAAATATATTTCTTATTTAAATGTAATATATATATATATATATATATATGATATATATATATATATATATATATATATATTATATATATATATATATATAAGTATATATATATATATAATATATATATTATATATATATAAGTTTTAAAAGCTAAAATTCTTGCTCCTTCACAAATTCTTTTTATTACTAATAAGGAAAAATAATAATAATAATAATAAATAATAATAATAATAATAATAATAATAATAATAATAATAATAATAATAATAAATAATAATAATAATAATAATAATAATAATAATAATAATAATAAATATCAATTATTGATTGAAACTCAACTTTTATTCAACGTGTTGGAAGCGAAGTAAAACCGCAACACAGAACGCCAGAGGCTGAAGCAAAGCACAACCGCGCCCCGAGTCGAGTCGAAGTCGGAGTCGGAGTCGGAGCCTGAGCCGGAGTGCGGAGTCCGGAGTCGGAGTCGAAACCCGGCGCGGACGGCGCAAACCTGGAGCTTGAGTCGTTGGCTAGGGACGCGTTCCAGAGGGCATGAATGAACGCAATGAATCGATGTTGATTTCGATTGTAAAGAAGACACTGACGATGGAGGAGATGTAGAAGGTAACGAAGGAGACACAGAAGAGATATTAAAACAACTCAGAAGTAACGCCTACGGCGTTACTTCTTCGTGTAATAATAATAATAATAATAATAATATAAAATAATAATAATAAATGTAAATGTGATGGGCGCTCTCGCGCGCTGACGTATCTCGGCTACGCCGAGATTACGTCAGTCACACTGCGATCCCAATCTCCTTTAGGCCTGACTCACACGCACACTCGATCAAGCAACAAAGGCGTAAGCCGCAAGTATCGGTGTCCACCCTCGGGGGTGACCACCCTCTATATACATCCTAACGGAACTGGAAATTAACACGGATTCGAGCTTAACCCATATATAGATTATATTCCAAGTTTCAGACCCTTATCTCTATATTCCTGTCATATCGAAAAAAGGCTGATGGATGGTCAAACTGGTGGTTCCTATCGCCACCCTGTCTCGTGTCCTCGCGTTAAATCTCGTGCAGCCTCTTCAATTAGTATTCTCCCATACACTTGTCCCTAATACAGCTCAAAAGACAGACATAGCCGTCTATAGATTCCCACACTGCCATCCTACTTCCCCTTTCCCTTTATACAGGGGGAACCAAACAACCATCGCTCACAATCCTGTGGAACTCTGCGTCCCTCCTGCCACATAAATATATAACCTATACAGCCCATTCCTCCACCCCGTCTGCTCCCATCTGTAACATTTCCCATACCTCACAACCATCTAGACGCTGGTGGATTTTCCTTTTTTGTCCTTTAGTTAACGCCCTAATAATTTTTTCCATTGTATTTCCATATCCCCTTCCTGCCCCACTTCCCCCCCATGGCCTCACCTCGTTGTAAATCCTCTCATCTCTCCCCCCACGGCCATTTCATTAAATAATCGCTGCTAAAATAATTCCCCCATGCTTTTTCCTCACCCTATCTTCCCCTCCTATCCATTCCCCTTCCCCTCCCTTAACCACTCTCCCTACCCCTCCAGTCGTTCTTCCGCTTTTTTTATTTACTGTCTTTTCCAGAATATCTTGCTGCCCTGGATTCAAATTTTCTGGTCATTTTCTCACCATTCATTAGTTGTTGCATTTCTCTTCGCCCTCTTCACCGCCCTCTTGTTGCTTCCACCTAAACCCTTCTATATTCCTCCCAACTTTCCCTTCTCCTATTCCCCAACCCATGTTCAACATAAACCTCTTTTTCTTTTTCACCAACTCTTTCACCTCCTACGTCCACCATTCAACTTCGCTTTCCTTCTACTTGTTCCCACCTTTTTTACTCCACATATCCTTCTGGCCTCTTCCACAAATTGTCTCTTTAAATCTCATCCACTCCTCCTCCACTTCCCTAATTTCCGTCCCTCTCACGTCCCCCCATCTATCCTCCATACCCCTCCTAAACTCCCTCTTACACATTGCCTCATCTAATTTTTCCACCTTTATGACTTCTATTCTCCTCTTTTTTTTCTCTTTCCCTAACCGTTACCTCTCCCCCTACCCTTAACCTAGCAACCACCAAATAGTGATCAGATAACCCTCTACCTGCCCCTCTGAATACATTTACATCTAGTAATCTGCCCCTATCCTTTCTATTTATACACACATAATCCAATATCGCCCTCCCCCCCGTTATCTCACTCTTCCATGTATACTTTATGAATTTTCCATTTTCTTGAACCAAGTATTCCCAACTATCATTCTTCTATCAACAATCAATTCCTAAAACAGACTTTGCTCCATTCTGCATCCTTTCCGCCTACCCAAATGGGGCCTATAATTCTCGCCCATCCTCCCTCGTCTTCCCACTCGCCTGCCATTCAAATCTCCTCATAAACAAATTTTAAATCATTTACCCGTCCGAAACTTTCCAACATTCATTCAGCTCATGTGAACAAAATCTTTCTCTCTCCCGTCTCCCTCGCTGGCCATTTACTGGTGCATAACGCCGCGATATAAAAACCCACATTTCCCCACCGAATTTCACTTTTACCCACATTATTCTCGAACTCACCTATTTGCACATTTTTACCTTATCCCACAACTCTTTCCTCATAACTATTCCTACCCCTTCCCTCGCCCTCACTCTCTCGTTCACCCCCGAAATCATACCCTTAAATTTTCCAAAGTCCATCTCCTTCTATCCTTTCAGCTTTGTTTCTGTCAACCCTAGCACATCCAACCTTTTTTCTTCGAACATTAACCCTACTTCTTTCCCTTTTCAGATCCTCATTTATCCCTCTCACATTCATACAACCCACTCTAATCTAATCTCTTTTACCCATCCTAACTCTTTACTCCCCCTTACTCTCTTTATCCTGACCCTCTTATTCACCACTCTACTTTCTACTATTCCCACACTTGATTTGGCTGCACGCTTACCGGGATCCCACAACCTGAGGCACTTCCCAATACCTCAAGCTCCAAACCCCGCTCAAACAACCACACCCTAAAAATACCCTAAATCTATATTCTAAAACTAATTCACAATATATATAAAAACTTAAATTAAAACTTATGTTATTGTTTACAAATTAATAATTACTTTGATGTATACTCTTCCTACTGTTGAAGACACTCCTCTTCTTCTCAGATTTCGAATCTATTCCTATAGTAAAATCAAAAGGATCCTTGATGTAATCTCCTTCTGTCTTGAAGATACTCTTCTAGAGTTCCTTTGCTTTTTTTTTCTACACTTAATTAATAAGTTGCACTTGAAAACCTTGAGGTGATCTTTTTCACGTAAGACAAAGTAGGAAACCTCAGTAAATTTATTCTTTCCTGATGATGATTTGTAGCAACACTTGTACTTAAATTTTATTTAGAATTACTTATGTTACTTTTACTAAGTTGCACTTGGATCCTTGAGATCCTTGAATATTCTTCTTCAAGTAAAACAAGGCAAGAAACCTCAAATAAAAGCCATTGAAGAGCCGAAAACTTACTGGTAATTATTTATATATATATATATATAATATATATATATATATATATATATATATATATATATATATATATATATATATATAAGTTTTTTAGTATATATATATATATAAAAGTATATATAGATATCATATAAAGAAATATATAGCATATATATATATATTATATATATATATCCTATATATATATATATAGTATATATATATATGATATATATAAATAATATATATATATATATATATATAATATATATTATATATAATATATATCTATATATAACATATAATATATATATATATATATATATTATATTATATATATATATATACTATATATATATATATATATATATATATATATATATATATATATATATATATGTATATATTAATAGATATATATATATATATATATATATATTATATAATATGATATATATATATATTATATATATATATATATATATATATATATATTATATATAATATATATATAATATACCGTATATTATATATCTTATATATATTGATATATATATAATATAGTATATATTATATATATATATATATATATATATATATATATATATATATCTATATATAATATATATATATATATAATATAGGCCAAGGGACTGCTCGGTAATTTTGATGTCAACTGTCTTCTTTCTTCATTAACTTCTACAACATTATCGATCTATATTATTTTCCATTTTGTTGAACACTGCACCTCTGCCTTCTGCGGACTTTAGAGTCATGAAATTTTCTTTGCTTGTTTTAGTTTTTTTTTATTTATTTGTTTTTTTTTTTTTTTTTAATCTATGGACTAAATTCATGCTGTGCTGGTGCCGTGCAATGTTTTTTTACTTACTTGATTGTTCAAGACTATCTTAAAGTCTTTAAGCCGTATATCTAAATTCAAAAGCTGAATAAATTTTCTAATCTTCTTTTACTAAATCATCATTTTTGGTGGTTTCAAAATGCATAACATGTCCACTTTTATCTTGTGACGAAACAGAAAATGAATTTGTCTAAAACTTCTCTCTTCATATTTACCTAAAACTGCTCCTTATTTGTATCAATTAACGTCTTTGTATCACTTATCGTCTTAAAGATGAATGAAGCATATTAGAGCATTTATTAACTTACACAGTTAAACTCTTTCCTTCTTGTGTTCTCATAATCCGCCTTTTAATGTCTGTTTTTTCAAGTTTAATCTTTTCAAGTCATCTACACTAACCTCCCTCTTCTTTGCGTTTACCCCATTTTTTTTTGACACTTTGGTGCTGCAAACTGGTCGGATTTTTTTATGATATTTCTCAATTCCTTGGAATGGTAACAGCTTCGGCGGAAGGGATCAATGGAGTGCTCAGAGTTAATAGCAGAGGTGATTCCTTTTGACTGGAAAGCATTTATTTTACTCTCTTTTCCATTCAGCCAAACCTCACAACCTTTGCTTAACTTTGCTTGTTTTAGTGCTTTTTGCCAAGGTTACACTACCTATAAGAAGTGCCTATCTCTTCAAACTCAAAAAACTTACATTTCTTATATTTTATTCTTCAATCGTGCTAAATCTCTTCTCCGTGATAGCTAAAATTTTTATACTCTTATCAGATAATACTATGATATACTATATACTATATACTAATATATATATAGTTATATATATATACATATATTATATACAATAATATAGTATATATTATATATATATATATATATAGTACTATATTCATTATAGCTAGTATGATATATATATACTAGTATATATATATATATATATATATATATATATATATATAATATATATAATATACCTTATATAATTAGCCTCATAATACTACTACTACACTTACGCTAGCAAAATACTACTCTACTATATACCTTCTATACTACTACGATCATATTCACTATCTTACTATGTATAGCTAGTATAACCTATACATCACTACTTATAGTATACCTACCGTATACTATAGCTATACTACTGCTACATCTATATACTACCAGCTATATAAAGATAATACTATCAATATACCGTAGCATAACTCCCAACACTACTGCCACTATATATATATATATACCTATATACTAATATATATAATAATACTACTTCTATAGATATAGTTGTCTGAATGATGTATATAATATTAATAGATGAATATCTACTTTCTAAAGATATTATATATATATATATATATATATATATATATATATATATATATATATATATATATTATAATATATATATATATATAAAATATATATATATTCTATATACTATATATATTCTACATATATCAATATATAAATATATATTAGTATGATATATATTATAATTAAGTAGTGTATTAGATATAATATAAAATGTTTGTTAGAGCTAAAGTCTAAAAATAATTATTATAATATAATTATATATATATAAACAAATATATAAGGGATATTTATATAAAAAGTATATAAGTAAATAGAAAAACTGAAAAGGAAAACAGAAATCTATACAAAAAATACAAAAGCATGCAGAACTCCAGGAGGGCTTTGCACGTTTTTAACGGGTTAGGGGGGGGGGCGAAGAAAGTTTCAATACTTTGTAAAAATTTATATTCAAGATGTGTAAAAACTTTTTTTCATGACAAAATATGATTTTGAAAATATTTTTATACAAAAAAATTATTTTAATTTTTCTTTTGATTTCATCAAAGATCAATTTGAATGGAAGATCTCAGTGGCGTCTTTTTCTTTCTTTCATCAAAGGCAGAGGAAGGGAATAAGAGGAAGAAGAGGAAAAGGAGGAAGAGGAAGAAGAGGAAGAAGAAGAGGAAGAGGAGGAAAAGAAGGTTCATAATTTGAAAATGTACACATATTTCTCCATATAATGTTTCTTCATTTAAAAAAATATGCAGACAAATATTTCTCTAATTTACAAAATGTAGACAAATATATTTCTTCATTAAAAAAATGTAGACGAATATTTCTTATTTAAAAAAAAAATGCAGAGATATTTTCCTATTAAAAAACAGTAGGAAAATATATTTCAATTTAAAAAAAAAGAAAATACACAGAGAAATATGGCTCCATTAAAAATAAATCTCACATAATAATAATAATAATAATAATAATAATAATAATAATAATAATAATAATAATATAATAATAATATATTATAAAACAATAATAATAAACATTTAACAATAATAATAAAAATTAAATAATCACTTATAAAATAATAATAATAATAATAATAATAATAATAATAATAATAATAATAATAATAATAATAATAATAATAATAATAATAATAAAAATAATAATAATAATAATAATAAACAATAATAATGACATATTATATTAACAAAAAACATAAAATAATAATAATAATAATAATTAATATAATTAATAATAAATTATTAATAATAATAATAATAATAATCATAATATAATAATAATAATATAATAATTCTAAATAATAATAATAATAATAATAATAATAATAATAATAATAATAATAATAATAATAATAATAATAATAATAATAATAATAATAATAATAATAATAATAATAATAATAATAATAATAATAATAAATAATAATAATAATAATAATAATAATAAGTAATGATTCTTTCTAATAATAAAATTGTTATATAATAATAAAAAATTTAAATCATTAATAATAATATAATAATAATAATGGTAATAGTAATAATAATAAATCATAATAATAATTTATAATTAAAATATAATATAATAATAGAATTATAAAATAATAATACGAATAATATAATAATAATAATAATATAATAATAATATAATAATAATAATAATAATAATAAATAATAATAATGATATATATATTATTATAATTTATTATATTATTATTATTAAATATAAAGATTAATACTATTATAAAAAATATATTAGTGTCTTTATTTTGTTTTTATTATTTATTATTATTATATATTTATTTATATATTATTATGTATATTATTATTAATATTATTTATTATATTATTATTATTATATTATTATTATTATTAATTATTATATTATTATTATATTATTATTATATTATATATTTTTATATTATATATTTATTATATTATTTATTATTATAATATTTTCTATATTGTCGTTTATTGTTATTATATTGTATTTTATTATACATAGTATAAATAGTAATTATTATATATTATTATTATTATTATTATTTTAAATATTATTACTATTATTATTATATTTTGATTATCATTTTATTATTATTATTATTATTATTATTATTATTATTATTATTATTATTATTATTATTATTATTATTATTATTATTATTATTATTATTATTATTATTATTCATAAAACTAAAGATATTGCAGATTAAAGACTTACTCAATTTATCACTCCTAAAAATAGAAACATAAAATTAACCATAACAATGCCTGCGACTTCTTGCTAGCAAATTTTCATTCAAACCAATCAAGGCGCGAAGAAAATCGAACAAATCTACGAAATAATACTTACATAAACGATCCTATCTGTAGACTTAAAAGAGCAATTCAATGCCTCAGATACAAAGCAGCTAAACTTTACAACTCAGTGCCACAAGACATTAAAACCGAAAACTCAACTAAATCTTTTGCTAAAAAAATAAAAACTTATTCCCAAAATAAATATTAATAAATAGCTTACTCATTAATCTAACCTACGTATAACCTAGCTATTATTATTATTATTATTATTATTATTATTATTATTATTATTATTTTATTATTATTATTATTATATATTATAATTATTATTTATTTTATATTATATTATTATATTATTATATTATTATTATTATTATTAATATTATTATGTATTATTATTAGTATTATTATATTATTTATTATTATATATTATTATAATAATAATAATAATAAATAATAATAATATTACTAAAATAGTGTTAATATTTCGTATTTATTATTATTATTATTATTATTATTATTATTATTATTATTATTATTATTATTATTATTATTATTATTATTATTATTATTATTATTATTATTATTATTGTATTAT
The DNA here is from genome assembly GCA_015478945.1 of Trachelipus rathkii. Taxonomy (NCBI): domain Eukaryota; kingdom Metazoa; phylum Arthropoda; class Malacostraca; order Isopoda; family Trachelipodidae; genus Trachelipus; species Trachelipus rathkii. The sequence continues at coordinate 18,761 of JABUQX010009773.1, read as the reverse complement.
TATATATATTATTATATTGATTATTATTATTATTATATTATTATTTTATTATTTATATTAGTATATATATTATTATTATTATTATTAGTATTATTATTATTATTATTATTACTATTATTTTATTATTATTATTATCATTATCATTATCATAATCATTATTTTTATCATTATCATTTATATTATTATTATTATATATTATTATTTTATTTTATTATTATTTATAGTATTATTATATTTTATTATTATTATTATTATTATTATTATTATTATTTTATTATTATATTATTATTTATTATTATTGATTATTTATTATTATTATTTTTATTATCTTTTTTATATATCGTGATCATTATTAGTATATTATTTATTTCCACATATTATTTGTAATTAGAAATTCTATTTATTCTATTCTTATTCGTATTCTTATTTCTATTTCTTATTCTTATTCTTATTCTTATTCTTATTCATATTCTTATTCTTATTTTTTATTATTAATATTTATTATTATTATTATTATTATTATATTATTATATTATTATTTATTATTATTATTATATTATTTTGATTTTTATTATATATATCATATTATTATTAGTTATTTATATTATTATGATTATTAGCATTATTATTATTAATATATTATTATTATTATTATTATATATTATTATTATTTATTATTTTTATTATATTTTTTATTATTATGTATTATTATTGATATTTATTATTATTATTATTATATTTTATTAGGTATTATTATTATTATTATTATTATATTATATTTATTATATTATTATTATTATATTATATTATATAATTATTATTTATTATTATTATTATTATTTTATTATTATTATATTATTATTATTATTATTATATATTATTATTATTATTTTTATAATATTATTAGATATTATTATTATATATTAATTAATTTGAAAAACTCAACTTCAGACATTTAGTTTGATGTATGATTTTGATCCTTTTTCAAGCCTCCGGAAAGTACTTTTTCTACAGAAGAAAAATTATTCTGGAGTAAATAACATAATTCTTCAGATATACCAAGCTTCGGCAGTTATTAGGAAATTATATCAAGGAAATAGGTTTATTTTCAATTTAAAATTTTATAATATAAATATAGTTAAATTAATAACAAAAATAAATAAATAAATTATTAGTTTAAAAGTTAAAAAAGTACCAACGTTGACTTTTTGTTATTTAAATGTTTAAAAAAAATTGACATTCATAATATTTTAATTTATCATGCTTGCCATCTCCTACAATGTTTCTCCTAGACGCAGATGTCATAAAAATGCATCTTTCATGTTATGAGGAAAATTTTATTTTATTTTTTATCGGGATTTGTTTATGTTGTTCTTTAGAAATGTGAATACCTATTACTCGCTTATTACTTATGTGCAACATTCTATGTGTGAGGGTATTACGTGTTGATCCATAAAGAGCGTTACATCCACTATCAAAACATATGGATCCGGTACAAAACGTACTACTCTACCATCCGAAAGCGCTTACGCGAGTAGAGAAAGTACGAGCACAGTCTTCAAATGGCTATACATAATTTTAGATATAAGCTCTTCCCGTCTTTTGCTTTAATATGCTCTTTTAAAATTAAATTTTAATATTGTCTCTCATCTTTTTTCTGACTGATATTTTCCGTTTTATAATATACACGAGCATTATCGTTTTTTTTCATATGTTATTGCAAATAAATTATTTTAAAAGTGTTCTTTATAGTTTTGTCATATTTACTGGGGAAGTATGTTGCATTACATTCTGCGTTTTTCTTTATTCATATCAAAAACGGTCCAGTCAAACATAGTTTTAAATCTCGGTGAACTAGAAGTCTTTATGTAGCAATCTTTGTAGTTTAGAGGAGTAAAGAGCCGAAAATTCAAATATGTTCCATATATGTGTAGATTTAAAAGTAGAACTTTTAATAAATTTTTACATACTCTTTAATTTTAGTGGTATATTAAGAAATTAATATAGCTTATTTTTTGTCCTTCAAAAGTAAATTTCAAACCACGAGATCTTCTATTTTATTCGAACTTTTAAACATGTTACTGGGGCGTAAATATACAAAGGTGTTCGTTACGTATCGAATGTAAAGAAAGGGATTGAATGCCCGTTTTCATTAAAATTTTGTTGTTCTACCATGAATGTAGAAAATCTGCAAAAGTTGGCCCTAAAGGATGACCCGATAGATACGCCATTTTTTTGAATATATGTTTTACCATTGAAGTTGAAAGGTGTTTCGTGGTTACATATATAAAGTAACTTCTCAGAATTGTTTCTTCTATGCGATGGCGGTAGTTTAAAGTCTGATGAAAAACATTATCTGAAGTATATGTTAATAGTAGCTTATAGAACATCGTGAAAAGGACTTTCAACATCCAGTTATAAATTTTGTTAGCATCGAAAGAATTAATGTTGTTTAGTTTTTCCAAAAATTCATCTGTTGATTTAACTATAAATTTTTCGTTAAGATATGGTCTAATTAGGTTGTTTATATATTTTGAGATATCATGAGTAACGGTACCAGTCATACTTACTATAGGTCTTAAGGGTGGATCCTCAGTGCTCTTGTGGACCTTTGGTAGGCTATAGAGATGTCCATTGTTGTATGATCCAATTCTTTTATTTTGTGTTTGTGTTAATGTCGATCTGCTTAGCCAAGGCCTATTATGTCTTATTCTTAACTGCCTCCTGTGTGACTTTTTAAGCATGGTGAACTTGTTTTATCACTAATTGATGGTAGTTTAGCTTCTTTAATGTAATCCTTTATTCATGATACTACCCGCTCCCTTATTAGTTCTTTGTATAACTATGCGTTGTATGTTTAAGGATTGAATCGCATCTTTAATTTGTTAGCTAAAGGTTTTTAAAATCTTCTTTAGGAAATGTAATCCAAAGTTTTTCAATTTAGTTTTAAAATCGTCTGCATTGCTAATTTTTAATTCTTCATTCCTTGCAAAGTTTTTTATGTTCTTGTAAAGTTTTTCAACCTCAATTTGTTTATTAATTAAGATGCCCTTTTTCTTTATACCTAAGTTTATACCCCTTAAGGTATAGGTAGATATGTTTAAGATTTTGGAATTTTTAGACGAAGAATGTCTTCTCCATAAAAGTATTAGACATTTCTTATTAGGTACAAGGCGTTTCACATTCATATTTGCCTAAGATTTCTCTGAAGGTAACACAAAGCAGAATAAAATTTAAATTTTGAAATCTTCTTGTGAAGCTCTAAAACTAGAAATAATGATTCTTTCGATAATTTAGAAAGTTCCAATAAATAACAAAAATAGAGAAAACTATAAAGAACACTTTAAATAATTTATTTGCCAATAACATCAATGAAAACAAAAACGATAAGCTCGTAGTATATTATAAAACGGAAAATATTAGTCCAAAAAAGAGGAAGAAAACAAATTAAAATTAATTGGAATAAAATTTAATTAATATCCAATTAATATCGGATTATAGATCTACTATAAGCATTGAAACTGAAGCTCCGTGCTGCTCACTCGTGAAGCGCTTTCGGATTGTAGGAGTAGTAACGTTGTGTACCGATTTCAATGTTCTGAAAGTGGATGAAACTCCTCTTATATCGGATACACAACGCATACCCTCAACATGAGAATGTCGCAGCATAAGTATAAGCCTAGTAAAGTATTTCAACATTTTAAAGAAGAACATAACAAAAATCCCGATAACAAAATAAAAGAAAGACGTTTTCCATCATTAGCTAGGAAAGAATGATTTTTTTGAATTGGCGTCTAGTGAAATCATTGCTCTTAAGGAAACACAAACCAGTAATAAATATAAAATATAATGAAATATCCAATTTTTTAAACATATTTAAATAACAAAAAGTCAATGCATGTTAACTTTTCTAACTTTTTAAAATTATTAATTTTATTTATTTATAAAAATTGTTAAAATCTGAAAATAAAACTATTCCTTGAAAATGTCCGAAATATACGGACGAAAGCTTGGTACATTTATGAAATCAATAGTTTTATTTTACTCCAGAATAATATTGAAGAAAATTTCTTCTGTAGAAAAAAGTACTTTCAGGAGGCTTGAAAAAGCATCAAAATCATATATTATTATTATTATTATTATTATTATTATTATTATTATTATTATTATTAATTATTATTATATTATTATTATTATTATATTAATATTATTATTATTTAGTATTATTATTATTATTGATTATTATTATATATTTTATATTATTTATTATTTTATTATAATTATTATATTTTTATTATTATTATTATTATTATTATTATTATTATTATTATTATTATTAATATTATTATTATTATTATTATTATTATTATTATTATTATTATTATTATTATTATTATTAAGTAAAGAATATATTATTATAGTAATAATAATATTATTATTATTATTATTATTATTATTATTATTATTATTATTATTATTATTATTATTATTATTATTATTATTATTATATCATTATTATTATTATTATTATTATTATTATAATTGTTTATATTATATATTATATTATGATTATTATTATTTTTATATTTATTCATTAATTATTATATTATATTACTGCAAATTTAATTATTATTATTATTATTATTTATTACTTTATTAGACATCTAATACCGATTTTAATCTTATTATATTATTATTATTATTATTTTTTATTATATTATTATTATTATTATTTTATTATTATTATTATTATATTATTATTATTATTATTATATTATAATTATTATTACTTATTATTATTATTATTTCATCATTAATATATTATTATTTATTATTATTATATTATATTTTATTATTATATTATTATATTATTACTTATTATTATTATAGATTATTATTATTTATTATTATTATTATTATATATTATATTATTATTATTATTAATATAATTATTATTTTATTTATTATTATTTATTATTATATATTATTATTTTATTATTATTATTATTATTATTATTATTATTATTATTGATTATTATTATTATTATTTATAATTAGTGATTATTATTATTATTATTATTTTAATTATTATTATTATTATTATTATTATTATTAATTATTAATTATTCAGCTTACATTTTTTTTTTCGACTATCATTCTATAATTACACTAATCATCATCCATTCTCATATAAGAAACCACCATTACCTCAATGTTGTTAGTATAACTACTCTTTTTAAATTTTGTAATATTGTTAGTTAGAATATCATCAAAACCTAACTTAATTATTGCTATTTTTAAAGATTATTAAATAATTCTTACTAGCAGTTTGTTATAATTACTGAGTTTATTAGTCATACTTCATTTCATATTATTATACAATATTATTACTATTTTATTAGTATTATTTGATTATTAATACTGTTAATTTTTTTTTTTATATTATTTATTATTATTATTATTATTATTATTATTATAATTATTTTTATTATTATTATATATTATTATTATTATATTATTTTATTATATTATATTATTATTATTATATATTATTATATTATTATTATTTTTTATTATTATATTATTATTATATTATTATTATTATTATTATTATTTAATAATAATATTATTATTATATTATTATTATTATTATTATTATTTTATATTATTATATTATATATTATTATATTATTATTATTTATATTATTATATAACTATATTATTATTATTATATTATATATATTATTATTATTATTATTATTATTCATTATTATTATATTATTATTATTATTATATTATTAATATTTATTTATTATTATTTTTTATATTATTTTATATTATTATTATTATTGATTATATATTATTATTATTATTATTATTATTATTATTATTTATTATTATTAATTATTATATTATATTATATTATTATATTTTATATTTATCTATATATATTATTATCATATTATTATTTTATTATTTTATTATTATTATATTATTATTATTATTATTATTATTATTATTATTATTATTATTATTATTATTATTATTATTATTATTATTATTATTATTATTATTATTATTATTATAACTGATATTATTTTAATAACTGATATTATATTTATTACTGATATTATTATTATACCTAATATTACTATTATACTGATGTTATTATTATTACTGATATTATTATTATTACTATATTATTATTTTACGATGAATTATTCATGAGTATCATTATTATTATTATAAGTATCATTATTA
>JABUQX010009773.1:0-5000 GCA_015478945.1 Trachelipus rathkii | reverse complement strand
GAATTATTGGGGAGTTCTGCAAATAACTTGTGAAGATTGAGTGATTCATTGGCAAAATTCTCAAGTGTGCGCGCCCTTCATTATGGTTCGAATAGTGATATTCCAGTCTTGTCCACCATATATAAATAAAAAACTCCTCCACCAACCACTATTGCAAGTCATAGCCAAGCTGTCTGGTCTCTCTTTCAGGTCGTGGTGTTGAGGACAAGTACTTTTAGTAGTTTATGCAAAACCTTTTTCTTCAAACATCTCATAATCCTTAGATATCCCCGCTTTATCTCTTTATTTCCTCTGTGTTTCTTAGAGTAACATTACCTGACCGTTATTACCCTATTTGTCTGCTTTTATTGCTTTGGTTGTAGTTCCAGCTTTTTTTCATGTTCTTTGGCCGATCGCAAAGCCCCGTGCGTGACCCAGGTGCCCCCGGCGTTTTGGCGTTTTGGCCGTCCGCTTACTGTTTTTAATACTAGCCTGGTCTGAGCTGTCAATGCGTCCCGGTTGGCCCGGGGCTGATGTGCCGAGGTGTGTTACTCGATTTCTGATATAATTATCCAAGCGTCATACCCGTTTAACTTATACTGGTGAGTTTGTATTGGATGTGAACCTTGTCTGAGAATCATTTACCAATTTGCTGCCACCCGTGTGACACTTTGGTGTCCCTGCTTAACGACCAGTCCTTATACAGTGACGTCAAATCTTCCGAAATCCTAAAGAGTCAATCGTCGGTATGTTGCTCTGCGTGCCAGAGTCTAATTTCCGCGGGCTATCCCGGTTTTGTTCCTTCTTTCTCCACTTGGAGTAACCTAAATATTTTAACTATATTTTTCAACGATATCACTGATGTTTGCGCCTAAAACCATCAAATCCTAGTGAGTTTTTATTATTCTGAGTGTGGCTGTGCTTGGGCATAATTTGATGGTAACCGGCTTCACTTCTGAGAATCGCTTCTTAAACTCCATAACTCAAATTTTTGAGGTGGGTCCCAGTAATGCTTGGTGGTAAATACCCTGCGTTGTAAATCCCATTAATCTCTCAGGGCTGCTACCTCTCTAAATGTCCATCTTACATTTTATTCCAATATCTATTTTATTTATTCCTTTTCATCTCCATGTTGGCGTTACAAAAGTTCGATGGATGTCAAAATACTCAATACTCATCTTCTCTATTTATAATAATGTTGCTTTAAATATAATTTAGCTATTAAATTAAAGTACATCTCATTCTTCTACTATTCACTGCATTTCATATCCCTCAGTTTATTCGTTTTCAATATATCACCATGTTTCAAGATAATTCTCTATCTAGACTTCATTACTTGTTTACCTCGTGTGTATCTTTTACGATAATTATATTAAGTATGTGCTTAATTACTTACTGTAATATCAAGTAATAGTTCAATAGATATATGATTAATAATTCACTTATTTTACACTATTCTTGAATTACTCGTTAATTCATTATTTTAAATTTAATTGATTTAGGCGTTTCAGCAGCTTCATTACTTGAAATATTTCTTCTCTTACCATATCATGATAATGTTCATACTAATCTTAACTCCCCTAATACTATTAACTCTTCATCTTAATTACTGTTTTAAATTGTAATTATTTTTTATTCTATTTCTATAACTATTTTACTATACATAGTATACATATTATTTTCCTAATAAGTTTTGAATTAGATAATTAATATTATTATTCCCTGATGATATAGTGTCTCTTTAATTTTTTTACTGTTTATATATTTGATAATATATTCTCCTGATCATTTCTGGTTGTTTTAAATAAATAGTATATATATATTAAATATATAATATATGATGATATTATAAGTATTTAAATTGTGTAATACTTAGGAATAATTTCAATTATCTTATATTAACTCTCCTATTGCATAGCTTATACTTCTATTTCTCATTCAGGTCTGATCATTTGATTAAGGTAACAGATATGCTGAAATTTCTACTAGATTTAATTTTTGTGTTTATACGATAACTCCTTTTGATTCCTTTTCTTTTAATAAAATTTAAATAGATAATAAAGTAAGTAGAGATGTTTATCACTGATAACCTGTGAATTAAATAATTAATAATTTGAGTAGGCCATCAGTTTCCTTCTTTGCTATTCCCTACGCAGATATTAATTTCTTATATTTTAATAACATCGACAATTAATATCCGAATGTACAATCAATTTATTGCAGCCGATTATATTATCATTATCCAGCTCAAACATATTTCCTAAGTAAAGATGCTCAGTTATTTATCCTTCCTCTTATCAGGGTTATATAAGTATATATATATATGTCCAATATCCACTATATGTATGAAATTGTCCTTATATTCATCTAACCTTATTGAGAGTAATTAGTGCGAGTGACGTGGTAATATACCTCGCGATCGTGGTACGGGCTCTGTGATGGGCACATGTTAAAGCCAGATATGCATGCCACTATATATCATGATATAGACCACCCAATAACAGGACATGATGAGTTGAGTCTATCTCTATTAAGAACAGCAATCCACAAGAAAGATGCGCATAATTGATGTACCTAGATGAATGTTCCTCTCAAGTAACTCCGTCACCTGCTTGGTGTGTGATCTTTAAACTGAACTGTTCTGAGTATTATGTTATAATCGGATATAAAGCTATAGTACTTTTTCTTAATATTTATATTATGGTATATTGGACTAAAATACTGGGCAAATGTCGCATTATACCAGGGTAAATTGACTTTTCATAGTTAATATTATTAGATATTTTATAGATCTTTATTTTACATACTCTAGTTATGATTCCATATTATAAGCAATATAGTGACTAATCGTTAATCTTTAGGTATTTTATAAGTGAGATGTTACATTTTTTATATGAACATATCGTATTATGTGTTCTTAATACACGTAAATAGAAGTTACCGCACCAGAATAGTCTCTTGTATTTTTCATGTATCAACACCTAAGTATATAATATTACCAATCTATACAACCTACCATTTTAACAGATATATAATGTATGAGATATGTACATATCTTATTTTTTTGTGTAAAATTTTTGATATGTAATTTGATAATGATATAATAGTCTAGGGTGAGATGAAGTTGATCTTAGATACCTCTCTAGACGATATATTCATCAAGTTGTATAGAATTTAAGTATTGTAATATATATAATAGGTTATTTAACAGGTGTTATATATATAAAAACTACACCACGAAAATGCCACAACTTATTTTGCACTGATTAGGTTAAAATTAGAACATTTATCTTTATTATTTATCACTAAAAAATTTGAAGCTGCACATTCATTCCCAGTCCTTGAGGCGATAAAATATGTATGACTATTGACTCAAATATCCCAGGCTCTGTCGTCAATCCCATGATCCCATGATCCTCACATAATTTCTTGTTCACCGCATCATAAAAATATTTCTAAAATTAGAAAAAGAAAGTTTATTTTTTTTTATATATATTAAAAAAATTGGTTTTTTCAGAGTTTCCCTTTAAAAAAAAAATTGTTTTTAATAAAGTTTTAAAAAAAAATTTTTGCTATAGACAACTTTGTCTCATCCTCCCCTTTGAGATGTATGCATCAAAAAATCCAAACCCAAGTAACACCTCAGAGGTTTCTTCCCAGAAAATAAAGGGTTCCTTAAAATGAGAGCGAATATGAGATAAAAGTACCGTTATATTTAAAATTTCCTTTGAGCCACGTCTATAATCCAGAGCCGATAATGGATTTTTTTAACACAGGTCCTATAGCAGGGAAAATCCAGCAAAGATATCATGCTATGCCAACTAATTCTTCACCCACAGTGAATTACAATTAGTTTTGCAAAGGGTCGTCATAGCAAGTCGTACCCCTGGCCTACCAATATCGCACCGAAAGAGCGATACAGGACAATCTGGGGCCCACCAGAGTGTACTATGGTCTGTGGCAAACAATTCGCCCTACAAACTCATACCCTGAAATCATCAACAATCTATTCCGCGCGTCCCCGCCCCCGCGAGCCTCGAACCAAATACCAGACAACAACCCTTTATATGTTCCCCCCCCGGGTGGAGACAAGAGGTTCCGCTGTATGAGGACGCGTACACATTAGTAGTCCGACTGCGGCACTCCCCATTAAATGAAAGAAGTGTCATCTCAAGTGTTAATATTTCTCTAATCTACTGCTTCGAATATATCATACCGGCCTGATTCAACTTCGACTAACATAACTTGCAAATACTCCACAGAAAGCATACGGTTTTATAACCCGACGACGGTTGCAATATTCAACCCACCAGTTTTTCTAGTGCTTGTGTGACAAGGGTTTTAACAGGACAAAAGACCACCCAAAGTAAAGAATGCCCAGCCCATTTATTCCGACACGAACCTATCACTTTTGCCTTCGGAAATTGCGAAGATGTTAATCGAACTGAAAGAAAAACTAATACCCATTCACATGCGCAACACAAGACTCGATTAACCAAAGCACTAAAATATGTTCGTCCCGAATTCTGTTTAGATCCAATGTTACCATGAAGGTTTCTGTTAACCCTACGTTCAAAGTGCCCGCTCAAAAAAAGAAGAACATCTTTACCCACTAATACGAACAAGCTTATTGAGCACCTGCTGTCCGAAACCTCAAATGGACTGCCTTTTAAACGTGTAGTCCGAGTAAATCAAGAGAAAAGTCCGGCACACCTATGGTTGTTACTCAGTTTAGGTATTACTTGATATCTTCAATCCTTTAACGAAGAACCTATAATAATTCTCAATATATTCTGGCCTTAAGAACTGTATGACTAGAGTATAATTGAACTCATTTAATATTCTTAAAGTAGTCACTTCCCTAATCCTGTACAGAATAATCAATATCTTAATATAGTACTGTTGAATAAGCTTTATTTATAATATATACAGTCCCAATGAGTAGACTTCCACATTACCCTAACTAGGTATTATTTATATTAATCCATATATTGGAGACATATAAACCTCGTTCGCTGATC
>JABUQX010009772.1:0-25000 GCA_015478945.1 Trachelipus rathkii | reverse complement strand
GAAAGGTTGGAATATTTAAAATATTTAAAATCTTCCTTGTCAAGGATAAATATGAAAACTTTGGAGGGAATGAAAGTTAAAAGGATGGTTGAGAATGGTTCACTTTTTCTGACAGATTGAATGAATACACAATTCCAACAAGAGGAAAGGCTGAAGTTGATAGGCAGAGACAAAAATTGTTTGTCCAGTGGATGGTACAAACACGGAGAAATTAGATTTGAGAATAACAAAATAATGGACACCATCGGAATCTTGAGGGAGCAGAAACAACATTTTAAAAGTTAATTTCAAAGTTAGTCATAAGTTAGTAAATGAGAAGGAGAAAGAGGAAGTGCGAAATCGTACAAAATGGAATTAAAAGAAAAGATTTGGAACGTAGCTTCAGATTTGAGAGCTAGAACAGCTATTGCGCCTTTGAAAGAAACTAAAAGAGATAAGTGGCAATTGATATTTCATGCAAAATTCCACTTACGAGTGCATGATAAAAAATATAGTCAGAAAATTTATTACGCTTTCTAACTAGAATTTTTTTTTCACCAATTCTAAGATTTTGCATGATTTAGAGATGAAATATAATTAACTTCATTTGTTTCTAGAGTAAGATGACAATAGCAAATTCCTTCTTGAGGCTCCTCTGCACAGATCAAGTGTGAAGCATATTCGGGACCCCTCTTGGCGCGACCTCTAGGCGGTCGACTTCCTCGTCTATATATATATATATATATACGCTTATATATATATAATATTATATATATATATATATATATATATATATATATTATATAGTATGATATATATATATATATATATATATTATATATATAATAATATATATATAGAAATATATATATTTATATATATATATATATATATATATATATATGATATATAGTATATAATATATATTATATATATATATATATATATATATAGTATATTATATATATATTATATTATATATATATATATATATATATATATATATATATTATATATATATATTATTATAAACAAAACTAATGATATCAATTTAAAGTCTTTAATTTTCATTCAATTTTTATCAAATAAAAAGCGTAATGAATGGTGTAAAAAAGTGAGAGAAACACTTTTTCTGCCCATCGCCTTACTTTGTTATATATAATATATATATATATATATAATATATATAATAATTATAATATTATATATATATATATTAATATATATATATATATAGTATATATATGATATATATATTGATAGTATATATATATATACTCTATTTATATGATAGTATAGTATAGTATATATATATAGTATATATATATATATGATATATATTATATATATCATATATATATACTATATATATAGTATATATTATATATAGTATAATATATTTATTTATTATATATATATATATAGTAGTATATATATGATATATATATATATATATATATGATATATTATATATATATATATAGTATATATATATATATATTCTTTTCTATTCTCCTCACCTCCTTTGATTATTCACTTTCAAATTCCATGAACCAAAACATATCGGCATTTAATTTGAGTCTAAAATCTAGTTTCCAAAACAATTGAGCATATCATTATGATTTCTATTCTTTTTCCACTAGAGATAACGTAGGAAAGAAATTTTGCATTTAATAAGTAAACAATAACACTCTTCTCTGGGATTATTTACAACTCAGGACAAAAAGAAAAAAAAAAAAAAAACAGTGCAGGACTAAATTTCAATGTATTGAAGAAATATTGATAAAAGTAGAATGAGCTTCAGGTTAAATACTTTAATTAAAACTCATAACGTCTTGGATAAAAAAAGATTTTAGGATGTTTGAATTTTGTTATTAGAATTTTATACCGGCAAAATAGTGAGTAATATTGGTTTGATCCCTATTATAGCTTTTTTGAATGGAAGTTATTAAAGTTCACAGTAGTTTTATGAATCGTTTGCAAAAAAAATTAATTTCGCAAATTTTATTTTTTTATAAGGGCAAGATCCAATATTTTTCTCGGGCTGAGTCCTATTTCCCCCCCCCCCTAAAAATGGACATAAAATTCGATATTTTCAGCCGATTTTGACTATATAAACACCAAACTGTAGCTTTTTTGCCCTCTAAAACGTTGTTTTCCGTTTTTTTCTGTGTCTGCAGTCATTCTTTCAGAATTTTCAATTTTTCGAAATCCATGTTTTTGACATTCTTCGTATCAAGTATCAACTACCAGAATTTTTTTCGAAATGACTTCAAACTTGAAATGTGCATAGACAGGTCCATTACCTACAATAGTACAAAGGTTACATTTTCGAATTTTTGAGTTTTGTGCTCAGCGTTGTTCAATTTCCAAACCCACTTTTTTTTTTATTTTGAAATGAAAAATTGCGATAATTTTTTTATTCTTGTCCGATCATCAAATTTTCAGTACTTGTATAGTCGGTCGAGATGCATCTGTTTTACTTTAATAATTTTTTTGTATGCTTAAAAGAAATTTTTTTAAAAATTTTCAAAAAATTTTCAAGAAATTATCTAAGTAAAAAAAGTGCATCTCCCCCGACTACATATGCCCCTGAAAATTTCATCCACCTCGCCTGAACAGAAAAAAAAATTATCGCAATTTTTCATTTCAAAATAAAAAAAAGTGGTTTTGAAAATTGAACAACGTTGAGCACAAAACTCAAAAAATCGAAAATGTACTTCTGTATTATTGTAGGTAATGGACCTATCTATCTATGCATATTTCAATTTTGAAGTAATTTCGAAAAAAAATTCTGGTAGTTGATACGAAGAATGTCAAAAACATGGGTTTTGAAAAATTGAAAATTCTGAAAGAATGACTACAGACACAGAAAAACACCGGAAAACAACGTTTTAGAGGGCAAAGAAAAGCTACAGTTTAGATTATATAGTCAAAATCGGCTGAAAATTCCGAATTTTATGTCCATTTTTAGGTGGGGGGGAGGAAATTTGGGGTATGTTCGAACAAAATATTGGATTTTGCCCATGTAAAAAAATTCTTTTTAGAAAAAAACTGATACTTAGAATATAATTTTCTCAATAAGGGAAATTTGAATTTTTTAGCTGGGTTAATAATGATTCTCTATACTAGGATAGGAGAGCTGTAAAATTTTTATACCTAAGTCTTAGTTTTTTTTATCATTCATTCACTCATTCCACAATATACCAGTACACTAATCTATAAAGTGCCTAAAAGCTCAATGAATAGGAATAATATCTTTCGCAAAAGACAATCTTGTTAAAAAAAAAATACCCAGGCAACTACCAAGTTTAGCGAGTTAATTTACTGAAAGAAACTCTTAAACTTTAGATTTCCAAAATCAATTTTTAAAAAGACAAATTAGCCACCTGCTAACATTATTTTTTTTTTTCAATTCCAAAAGTTATCAAGAGAAAAGTTAGAAAATAGAAGCCAAAATTGAATAACGGCGAAACTTTCAACAGGTTATAAATGTTTCGGAGATGACAAGTTTCTAAGGATTTTCTTCTCTCTCTCTCTCTCTCTCTCTCTCTCTCTCTCTCTCTCTCTCTCTCTCTCTCTCTTCTCTCTCTCTCTCTCTCTCTCTCTCTCTCTCATACTACTCCTCTCTCTTCTCCTCTCTTCTCAATATATATATATATTTATATTATATAAATATTTATATTATATATAATATTAATAATATATATATATTATATATATATATATCTTATATAATATATAATAATATATATATACTATTATTATATATATATATATATAAATTATTATAATATATATTTATTAATAATATATATATTATATATATATCATATTATGATAATATAATAATATATATATATATATATATATACTATATATATATAATATATAGTATATATATTATTATATTAATTATAATATATATATATATACTTATATATATATATATATATATATAGGATATATTATATATATATAGGCATACTATATATATATATAGGCGATATATTATATATATATTTTAATATATAATAATATATATATAATATATAGATTAATATATATTATAATATATATTATAAATTATTAATATAATAGAGAAGAGAGAAAGCAGAGCTGGAAGAAAGGAAGAAGGAGGAAGGGGGAGAAGATCCTCCTTCGATGACTAACAGTTCAAAACACTGAGTCGAAAAAGCAGAAATTTAGATATGCATTTAGCACAAATAGCTATGGGGTGGAAATAGCAGTCAAAAGGTGCAAACCGCAAGAACTTGCAACCGGATGTTGCGAAAAGCAAAATTTATGCACATTGTGCAACATGTTGCTTTGCGCTAGATACATCAAAATATTGTTTTTAAGGTCGGTTAGACGAATTTAATGGTCGGTTAGACAGTATTTCTTGGCTTTTTAACTGTACCTAAGAACTTTTACCCCCAAAGGGCGTTTAGGCTTCTAGAAAGGCTTTAATGATCCGGTAAATATTTTTGTCTCATCCATCGATTTTAATCGAGTGTTTACCCTAAACGCTTTTAATGTTTTCTAGTGTTCCTGGTTTGTCTAATACATTGAAAAACATAGATCGAAGAAAATAATTACTACTTAATTAAGCATTCGTATAATCAGTTCTGTAGATATAATGAGATTTTTGACCCGTTATTAATCAAATCGTCAAGAAAGTATCCGGCAGACGAAAAAGGTCACATTGTTTAAACGTTTACCCTATGTATATAGAGGGGAAGTCTAATTGATGATGTTTAGAAGATCTAGGATGGTTCCTTTTATGAGTAGCCCCCCGCCCAACATTTTTTCTAGCTTTCTCTAGCACGGTATATCCTACATCATAGATTGCAACTAATATTGGTGTCTATCCCTATGTTATAAGGTTATGGAATGGAGGTGACTATTGAAATGTAGCTAAGATGCTTCGCTTCTATTGCAAAGTTAGCCCACCGCCCCCTTTGATTCTAGCATTTTCTAGATGCCCTAATCCTACGTCATAGAATACACAAAATAGTGTCTATCCTATGTTATAAGGTTATCGAGTAATTCGAAAGATTGGTGTCTAGGTTAGAAGTGTAGGTTGGTGCTCCTACGAGTAGTACACACCCCCCCAATTTTCACCCCCAGTGTGTATATGCATCGTGACGGCAATTACCGATAATTGTATCATAGTAATAATCACATCGCTGAATCGATTCTGTGGCTTTAACGACGGACAGATTGTTCCATGCTAACAACGAAAGTTAGGATTAGATGTACCCTCCCTTATTTCTAATGCACTAGTGCAAGACATTTTTGTTTTGAGGGCTTATGAGCGAGCTCGGTGTTGTAGCCTATGTGTTTGAGATATGGCGAGTCAATTCGCTATTTACCCGAGCGCGCGTTTTCAGCCGTTGGCCGTTTATAGAACGCTTCAACATGCGTTTTTCGTAGGGCTTACACTCGTCAAAACCTATCATGAATCGTGGTCAAAAAGGGTGGTAGATGTCTCAAAAATGAGGTATTCCGTAGTTACTTGCCCGAACGCCAGGTCCCCATAGCCCAGCTGGAAGTATTTATTGGTTTCGAGGCCAATGTATACCTTAGCAAAGAGGTGTAGAGATATCGTATGTAGCTCTTCAAACTAGGTATGACCTTCTTTATATGTTGGCGTACATTGTTGCTCCAATGTTTCAACCGCTAAGTCAATAAATTGGGGGTGGGTCCCCGCAGACCCCCAAACCTAAAAATGAACTTAGAAAGCTGAATTTGAGTGAATTATAATAAGGAAACAAAGGAAATAGATGGTTATTTTAAAATAAATGGGAACCATATGAGGCCGAGCGGGAGTTACGTGTTGCGTGCCACGAATGGTTTGCTCCAACCACTTTAGGATAATGAGGATGATCTACATATATGTTTCATGGTGTAGAATTTCATTTTTGAGGGTTTAATTGTGGCCAGATGTTTCTGCTTCTAGGCTTCTAGCACCAGCATCAATCCTAGAATAACCATATTAGATGTCTACCCAACTGTAATATAAGTACGTAGGAAAGTCGATGGAATATATATTAGAAGTCGTTAGGCATGTTGACCTTCTATGATATCCAGACACAACCATTTCTAGCACTATCTCAAAGACAATGTCTACGTGGTAGATTACCTAATATTAGTGTCTGACTTGTTTTGAGTATGAAGATTCCGATTGTGTGTATTAGAAATTGTTAGAATGTCCTTCTACGAGTTAGTACCCTACCCTGTTGTAGTGTAAGATTCAACTTGTTATTTTTGCGAGCCTAGAGAGTTACTTGTGCTATCTACCTCTATGTTTCGCAGGTTATAACGAGTTATTTTCTGGCATTACCATTGGATCGAAGCTTCCTTAGGGTTTTTGAACAGCAGGTCTCGCCGTCAATTATAATATAATTTTTTGGTTGTTTAAAGTTTCTGTTTAAGACTTCTCTTCAAACTGGAAATACCATGGTTGTTGAGGTGCCGTCTGCTGGGCCGAGGTTTTACCGTCGCCGCATACCGAGGAGGAGAGGGATCTGAGCCACCTAAAACCAGGAAAAGCATTTAGAGGTTGAATTTTTGTGATGAATAGAGAACGAGAAATAAATGAACAACTATATCATGTTTATGTGACGAGAGCTGACCCGAGCGGAGTATTGTGATTGCTGAGCCAGCTGGAATTCTGGCTTCCAGTGAATATTGAATCTAATGTTGTTTATTATGCTTAAAGGACATGATATCGAAATTGGCGGTTTCAGTAAACCCCAAATGAGTTTGAGGAACCCTTAAGGGGCTCCCTGGAAAAGAAGGAGGAAAAAAAGAAGAAACACTGGAAAACTGCTCAAAAGAAAGAAGAAGGAGAGAGAGAAGAAGAAGAGAGAAGAGAAGATATATATATTATATATATATATATATATATATATATATATTATATATTATATTATATATATATTTTATGAAAAATAATTTTTTTTTAATATATCAAATATAGAATAATATATATTTTATGGAAATTTGGTGATGATTAAAGCAAATATGTGAAAGAGTATAAAAAGTTTTCGTCAGTGAAAATTTTGGAGTATTGAGTATCGGGACAATGATGGAACGAGGGTTCCATTTGTACAACTGTTTTAGGTTTCAAGTTCCGAGCATACGGGTCTCAGTGTGGAACCAACTTGGAATAACGATCTGGGAACCCGACAGCAATCTTGGAGCATTGGTTTGAGGTTTGGCAATTTGGAAGTGTCATTGGGACACAACAACGGTCAACATCGTGGTGCAAGTACCCGATGCGATTCATGGAAAATAACAACGGATCTTGTTTGGTCTGAGCAGCATTTCGAGACACCAGTGGTTCTTGGTCTCCACTAAAGCATTGGAGCGCATTGGAGCGCTTAAAAATAAATTGGAGCACTATTGGAGTATTATTAACGGTGTGGCTAGAGCACCGCAATTGGAGGCTCAATCCTGTCAAGGTGATATTGGAGATCTCGATTACGTGGCTCCTCGTGGTAATAACGTATCACGGCATCAGTGGATAGGACTTCGGGAAGTCAACGTAACACCTGTGGGTTCGCTAAACTTGGATAGCTGTGATCGGCAACAACTGGTGAAGGATTAAAAGTTACGAGTCGTTCCAAATTGTATATTAATTTGATCTTATGTATATATTTATATTTTGATTCGTGTATATTTATTTGTATATTTGGGTATTTTGGGAACCTTAGATAGTTAGCTAGGTAAAAGGGGATTTATATATATTCTACTTGTAAATTATATTAACATAAAACCTTCTCACTCTTTCCTTGGACCCTTTTGAAACGGACCCAACGAAGAAATTGATAGCACGGTGGCTCAAAACAGAGGGATCTATAGATCAGTGGTTATCCGCCCGACAACAATACATATATATATATATATATATATATATATATATATATATATATATATATATATATATATATATATATATATATATATATATATATATATATATATTATATATATATATATATATAATATATATTCCAAAAAGGAAAATCGGTTTTTCAATTTTCATTATTATTATTTATTATATTATTATTATTATTATTATTATTATTATTATTATTATTATTATTATTATTATTATTTATTATTATATTATTATTATTATTATTATTATTATTATTGTTATATGATTCCTTTTTGGATGTTTTGTTTAATATCTTTTAATTGTTTTTTAATCCTATCTATTCAAATTATTTCCATTCTTATAACAGATTGGAATTGTTGGACCATAGTTGTCTTTTTGGACTATAAGATTCATCTTGAGGAAAAAATGTTTTATTCTTAAACGATTTTTTTTTTTGTCGAAGCACGGAAAATGAGAACTTTTATTCCCATGAATTCATTTTTAAATTTCTGATTTTGTTTGTTACATCAAATTAAGATAAAACATAAATAAATAAATTAATAAAATAAATTAAACCTGCCTGTTTTTTTGGGGTGCTTTTTTTCTTGATCCAAAAAAATAAATATATAAATAAAATAAAAAATTGAAAGTTAAAATTAAAATCTCTCTCTCTCTCTCTCTCTCTCTCTCTCTCTCTCTCTCTCTCTCTCTCTCTCTCCCTCCTCTCTCTCTCTCTCTCTCTTCCTCTCCTCTCTCTCTCTCTCTCTCTCTCCTCTCTCTCTCTCTCTCTCTCATCATATTCCATTCAAATGTGGAAGTTGTGCATATGAATCCAAAAACTTTGTTTATTCTTGTGTTACTAAACTAAAGGCTACCTAATTTTCAGTCTTGCTAATCTTCACCTAAATTCATGTATATCCTAATTCTCGATTCTCTTATCCCAGATCGTTTTGGAGATGATCCCAGCATATCTCACCTTTTTAATTTCCAAGCATACTCCTTAAACTGTTTAGCTCTTATCTAAACTGGATTCCTTCTATGACTTTCCCATCTTTGAATCCTGTTTTTATCAAATCTTCTGCAGAAACGACCCCCTCTTTTAGTGAGGAAAGCTTTTTTGCATTTTGATGATGATGGTAGTTAGTACTTATGGACATTTAACTTTGACATTAACTAAAACTCTGTAACTAAGTTTTAAACTCCTTCTTCTGGTGTTATTCTTCGAAAGAACACTGTCTTCGGGAATTAAAATCATTTTAAAACTCCTGAAGTTTATTATGCTACTACTAATAAATATAAGTAGTATGAATTTTGGGGAATTTGGAACTTAAATTTTTTAATTGTATTTTTTGTGGTTCCACTTCTTCAAGCTCTTTTTAACACTTTGCTTAAAATGTCAACTCTATCTTTGCTATTTCCACTTTTAAATTCAACTTTTAAATCCTTTTAAACTCTCAATCACATTTGAGTTTTAAGTTAAATCGCATTGTTCGAGTGATTGTAATTGATTCTTAGGAGTTGTACTGTTGTGAATTCTGATTTAAATAAATTAGAAACCTCTTAAGGATTATTATGTTTCCTTCCCCTTTCTTAGCAGTTCAATGAGTATTTTCCTTTATGAGTTTTTTCCTTTGAAGGAAGATATTTAAGTTTTACTTTATTTCCTTTTAGTTTTGGCTTAAACCTAATTAACTTGCACTTATCCCAACTTGACCACAGTATAAATATAAAATGGTAGTTAAGTTGTGGGCGGTTGTGAGTGGCCAGGATTATATTATATATTAAAACTTTTTATATAACTCAGACGGACCTCGCATTTGCAAAGGCTTTGAAACCGACCTCAGTTTATAGTCCGACTGAGTTTCATCATTAGTATCTATATATATTTCGATATGAATTCCTGACCACCCACAAATTAACAACTGGTCTGAGGATATACCGTGAATACGTTGTGGTTCGTAAAACATAGTACAGGGTCACTTAATTATGTAATTAAATATACAATATTATAATAATTATATTATATATATATATAATAATATTAATTATAGATGGATAAAATAATTATACTATTCTTATGTGTAGGTATAGTAATTAATTTTACATTATTAGATAAATTTATTAATATGTAGAATAGATTAGAATTATTAATATATGTATATAGTATAATATATATATAGTGATTATATTTAGTATATAAATATAATATTATATATAATATTATACTATATGTATATATAATATTATATATATTGTAATTAATTAAGTCAAATTGTATCATTAAATTCTCTGAAGGAAGTTGATTTAATGTTACACTAGGTACTTACTAATATACTAATTTGTATTAGTCATTTAAAATTATTTTATATTATTGAAATGTTCTTCGGAATTTATTTCGACTAATGAAATAAGGTCATGATCCTGCTCTCAAGTGATTAGTGTCATCCTCATAATGTTAAATAGTTTAAATAGTTTGGAAAATAAAACTTTTTTAGTATATAATATTCATTTAGAAAGTATTACAAATATATGATTGTTATCAATTTTCCTGAAGTGAATACTACAATTTAATCACTATCATGATGCATAAACTTATTTGCAAATAGAGTAGACTAGCGAGTCTGAAGTACCTGAACGTAAGCATATATAATAATTTTATGAATGTACGATTGGCTGAGGAAAATAATATAATAAATTAATTAGTAACATATATATTTCAAAGATTATTAAGTTGAAAAGAAGATGAATTTAAATGAAACTAATATATATATTATATATATATTATGTATAAATATATTAAATATATATTATATTATATATATATTATATATAATTATAATATTAAATTAATATATATATAGTTATATAAGTATAATTTATTATATAATATATATTAATATACTTTATAAATATGTAGTATATATAGTATATAATATATTATAAATTATAATAATACTTAAATAATAAATTATATCCACTACGAATTATATAATAAGTAACTCTTGTATATATATTAGTATAATATATATGAATTTTTTTCACGTGTATCGGGTACATATATAATCACAATTAGAAAAACTAAGTTGGGCGATATCCGTATGGAAATATATATAATCGGTATTAACTTTTAAGCTATACAAAGTGTGTGGTGTATGTAACTCAAGATACCGGGTACAAAAAGTTAATCAAGCCCTCAGATAACTAAAGTGAACCGGTACAATGAATTATATAAAAGGAGTAAGCCTGGACCCAACATAAACTACATGAATATTCAACCCTATAGGTCAATGCATCTTTTCATACCTGTATCTTCTTATTGCCTTCCCTTTTTAATTTGTTCTAAACTACACAATTACGTAATTATTCGTCTTTACAAATTATTATTATTTATCTGAGTCACTACAAATGTGAATATATTGTGTTGAACAGATAGCATAATATTCGTATGTTGTGTATAGTAGCTGATTATTTTAAATATATATTTATCTCGTATTATGAGATATAATCTTATTTTGCACGAGTAGAGGTATATATAGTAGTATAGGTTCGTATTTTTGACTGAGTTTTACGCTCTTAGTAATGGCGAATACATAAGAGACCAAAGGGGATTGAAATGACTAATAATAGTAGTAATTTATTCTCCATTATAATTATTAAATAAAATATGAATAATAAATACTGTATATTTATTATATATGCACTAGAGCAGCTTAAGACTATTCTAATATGTGTACTATAAATTAATCCTTAATTAAGCTATTAATAAATCTATATTATCTTAATTAGTATATATGATTATATAGTATCATATATATCTCGGATTATACACTAAGAAAAGAATCGATGAGATGAAGCATAAATATTATGTATTTCATTATTTCTTCTCTTAAATGATATTTCAATATTATTAATTTAACTATTAAAGTGATAATATTGCTTATACTTATTGACATTTGTTTTTTTAAGTTCTGATGTGTAAATAATCTGAATTTAATTTCCCAGGCAATATACAGTTCTATTTATGATTACTTATCCGGAATGACTTTAGTAAATTTACTAGACTCACAAAACTATATGATTTGGCGCGTACAGTCAAGATTCAATAAGTATTGTGATACACTTGATTCATTCTAAAGAGCAGGTTCAAATTTCCAACTATGAATTACAACTCGTGAAGTCATACGAATCCCTGGAGTGCTTGATATTACTTTGTGGCGTTAAGATTAATAGGACAATTAGAATTATCTACACTTTAGAGTAAACTCGGGAAACTTGCGTAGACCCTGCTTTTTGTTCAAGTTTCAAGCCACTTGAGGTATACTCCAGATTTTTGGCTCGGCTTATCCTTGAATGACCGTCCTTTTAGATTTGTTCTTTTAAGTTCTTGGAACAGCCTCGGTCTTGATCCGCTGTAGAAATCATGAGAAGAATAACAGATCAGTTAATCCACATTTTTTAAAAGAGCCGTCTTATACTTTTATGAAAATAATAATATACCTAAGTTTGTCAACATTAATTTATATAATATAAAATAATAATATATATAATTATATATACAATTAATTAATATTATAATGAATAAATATATTATATGTAATTAGAATATATATATATAATAATAATAATTAATAATAATTAATAATAATATTAGGTTATTTATTCTCAAAGTAATATAATAATTAAATAATTAATTAGATTATAATAGATAATAAATTTAAATTAATTAAATGTATTGATAAATATATAATATAATATTAATTAAATAATAATATAATAAATAAATAAAATTATCCCATCATATCAGTATATATTTATTGTGCATATATTATTAATATATATGAGCTCGATAAAGTGTGAAAATAGAATACATATAACGTACCTAATATCAGTATCTCACAATAATTTTAGATAGTTAGTGGGTTGCGGTTTAAGTGCTAGGTGTGTAGATAGATAATTGAAGGTTATGCGTCACAGGAACCTTTAAAAATTTATTCACAGAAATGTACGATGAATGTATTGAGATGTGTGGATTGAAGAAGGGGTATATAACAAGATGAAAAATAAGCAAATAGATAATCGATTTATGGAGTGTCGATTTAGAGAATACTCATAATGAGTAAGAAATGGAAGACTGATAGTCGGAGTATATGGTTTAAGCGGATATTAATTAATAGATGACGTAGTTGGATATTGGAAGAACCATGACATCGGATAGGAGAAAAACTCGTGTAAATAAAGGTCATGAATGATGATTCGGGTAAGATGAATATGTCGACTTCACATGTTTTGAATAGAGAATATATAGAAATTCATTTAAACTACTAATAAAATTTCACACTTGCGTTATTTTTAATATACCTTTAGAGGAACAGTAATAATGAATAGGTAATAGTATAATTGAGACGTTTGAGAAGGGATATATAAGATAAGTGAGGAGAGGTATAGGTATTTGTAGTGAAAATTAATTACCTTTAAAGGTGAAAATTTAATGTGGAATTAATACATTGATGATAGAATAACATAGTGAAGTATTGAGATAACTATATAAATGATTCAATATTGAAATGCACATTAAAGGTAGTTGAAATGAAATTATATTAAGACTATGTATCACTGACAGAATTAGATTATATTCACATCAATAATATGAAAATGAGATTAACTATGTAGGGAGATGCGGATAAGAGACTTGGACTAATTACTTATAAAAAGTTATCATAGAACTATCAAAATGATCATGATTATATATATAACTTGATAAAATATAACTATGAGAATTTATTTCCTTTATATCAGGTAATAATACTCGAGAGAGTGATATAGATCAACACGATATTTAGATACATGAACAATATAAACACCGACAGATTCTTGAGATATTAAAAGAATTAAAACCTAAAAGAATTTCGCAAATAGGTGGAGTCAATTGAATATCATATATATTATAATATAATATAAATAATGTTAATATAGAATTACAATATAATCATAAATATATTATATAATTAAAATAAAAATAAATAATTAATTAATTGAATATTATAAATATATAATAATAATGTATTATATGTCTTTTTTTTTTAATCTATATCTATAAGAATAAAGTGCCCTTTATAATTGAGACTGTGTGTGTGTTTACTCTTTATTTGATAAATATTATTACCTAATATATTATTATCCTACTAAATTATGTCCTTATATGACAACTATATCAGTATTTATGTGACACTACTACACACACTACACTGTATTATAAAATAATAAATGTATATATATTATATATATATATAAATATATATATAAAAATTTTATTGGTGTGTTCATTTTTGATTTAACCACCCTGTGGGTGTGGGAGAAACAAGTAAAAATCATGAAGACATCTTAATGTAACAATGAATCATTGTATAAATTGGGATGAAATCATGACCTTTATCTAATGTATATATTTTGCCGAATGGCTTGGGTCGTGTTCCTAGAGATGTTAATGAGGCATTTGACTGAAGCGAATTTCCTGTGGAAAAGCATGCGAAATCTTTCGAAATTCATCCACGCTCACCGACATTACAAACAAACATCTTACATAAAAATTCACAGCTTAACTGACCACAATCATATAACTTTCTATATCTAGGCTGTGTTAAAAGAAATCGTAGTTTGTATCTTCATGTTGATATTTTGCAATGTAATATTATTTTTGTTGTAGTAAATACACATGGGTGCAGCATACCTTTCCATGCGTGCTCGCACTCATGGATAAGTATGTAGACATTGTATTTTTTGTTAAACAAACGAAGTTTATACACATAACCCTTTTTGAACACTATTACTTAGGATAGTGTAGCTCTTAGAAAATTTTCAAAAATTAAATTTTCATGAATTTTTATAATGAAATTTAAGCCATTTTCGTTTTGGCAATATTCTTACGAATTCTTACGAAAAATAAGAGCGTTCTCAAAGATTAACATTGTGTAATGATTATAATCATGATCAGAGCAGCAATAATAATAATAATAATAAATAATAATTTTAATAATCTTTACAATACATAATAAAAATCATAATAAAAATCTTAAAATAATAATTACATTTTCAGCCTCTTCTCTTGTATTGTATTTTTATAATGTTTCACTGCACTCTGATTTGAAGTTTTATGGGTTCCGTTAGGAATAATATGTATGCGTATTTCTTCGTTTATGTGCATGAATAAATAATGTATATACATAGAGGAAAAATTAAGTTAAAAAAAGAAGCTTGAGAGTTTTTTATTTTAACATCCATCAGTGATATGTCATAAAATATGTATTTTATTAATTATGTACCTTTTTAGATTAAATTGTGATTGAGATATGCTGAAAGAAGATATTTCTTGATATCATTATTTTGATCAAATCATTTACATAATATTGCTAACGTTGTACATTAATGTAAAAGGCTTTTCATTAAGGTGTTTCATCTACGTGGTAGGTGCCCGTTTGAATCTTGTGCCCAGATGCTCCTTGAATTTAAAATGCTTTTAATTGTTATTTTCTTTTGCCAATTTTTATGTAAAAAGATCTTTATTCAAGTAAATGCCCTTTTTAAGTCTGTTTTTTTTTTTTTTTTTTTTTTTTTTTTTTTTGGGGGGGGGCAACAAATATTATAGGTGAAGTATAGTTATGAGGATAGTTTATAGAGAGGAACTTTAATTCCTATATATAGTATGTAAGATATAATAATGATTATACTATTATATAGTATTAGTATATATAGATGATAATAAATATATATAGTTATTATATATAGTAAATATATATAGTATATAGGGCCAATATATTGAGGTAAAAGTTCTTAACGCCCACACGGAACGGAAAGTGCAGGAATCAAAAAAAAAAATTATACGAGTTTCACTTTGTTTCATTAGATAGGTGTTCTAGGGCGAGATGGAATTTTTTTTATCTTGTTCCGCTGGCTACACCCAATAAAATTTTGCTTAGGCACCACAAATCAGGTCGGGAAAAAAATTTTCAATTTCGCCTCTTTATATATGAGCAAGTTCTATAACTATAAGTATAATCTATAAGAGTAGAAATCTCATTTATTGAGATATCACCAGCTCTTCATGTATCAGATTAGATGGGCGATAAAGGTAACCTTATTCTGTAAGCACACAGCGTAATAATCTTATTAAATATTAATACAAAAAAAATAAAAAAAAAAAAAAAAAAACTACCATAAATAAAAAGTTATTCAATTAACTACCTAAAAAATATAGATGTATCAAATGAACTCTATTTACAGTTACATTTGTAATATATAAGGATATAATTAATATAATATATTATATATATATACAATTTTAATATATATATATATATATATATATGATATGTATTTTATATTTATATTTGATATTAATATAGTTGTAATTTAAAATTTTATATACGTATATATATATAATATATATTAATTGTATTATAATATATATATATATATATATAATTATATATAATATATTATAATTAATATATGATATAATGATATAATTAAAATATATATATATATAATATATATTTGTATACAATATGCTTTAACTTTTAATTCTTAAGTAGTAAGGAAGAAAGGGCAATATTTCTTCTCCTCTATTTTTTTTTATTTTAATCTCCAAATATCATATATAAATATATATATGACGATAGTGAATTTCGCCCTTATTATCTTTCACCTTTTTTTATAAATTAATTTTTATACTATCCATAATCACAATATTTAAGAATCCTAAGTCATAAAGTGTTTCTAACTTCTGCACAACAGCTTGATTTTATTCATTTAGTAATGTTTTATGTAAAGCATAAGTTATATAAAGAATATAGCATTCAATTATAATCTGGCAGTCGATTATATGCGCCATCACGAAATACCCGTTCTTAAAAAGTATGCTGTATATAAAGTATGTTGTATCATTATCTAGATGCGTGAAGACAAAATGCCTAAACTGAAAATACGAGCTATTAACTATCTGACATTATTTTTAATATAACAATTATTTTGTATAATTAATAATATAATAATCATATTAATTATAAATTCTTAGTATTGTGTGCACGCTTTTTTATTATAGAGTCAACATTCATTGTAAATAAAGAATAACTCGGAAATTATTTATAAAAATATCAATAAAAATTAATATATGGAAAAATAAATAAATATAGTGAGACTATGATAGAGCAAAATTTATTATACGAGATATTAAAACCTTAATTTAAGAATAAATGAAAAAGATAAATTTAAATGTTATGTTAATTCTCAAATTAATATATATATTCTTATATTAATTAGATGGATAGAGATAACTAGGAATAAGTTAGTAAATAATACGTACAGTGACATAATCGAGTCAAATATTTATTTTAGTACCTGTATTGACATATTCAGATTCATAATTGCAAAACCTTAATGGGGAAGCTTCAATTATATTGATTTTAATTCAATTTTATTATCAAACGTTGCATAGCTGGTATTAAATATGTCTGTGTCCTAAGCCTTCATTTATTATTAAATATCATTTTTATATTAGTAACATGAACAGTACTTAATTGTTATGCCACTTATTATATTTATTATTTTAATAAGGTATATAATGACGCGAGGATACGGAGATGTGATAGATGAGAGGGGTGCTCGGATGGTATATCTGTAAAGAAAAAGGAAAAGCTAACATTCTTGTGATTGTTAATGTATATTGGGAAGACGCTAGTGGTGAGAAAGAAGTTTCTTGTTACATGCGGATTGAAGCGGAGGATATGTAGTCGCGCTTGTTTGGGACGTGCCTCGTACTATACGCGGAAGGGGGAAGAAAAGGTCTTGAGATAATTGTTTGGTGAGAGACTCGAAAGTAAGGTTATATATGGCCCATACAATGAAGTGCTCTGTTGTGAAGTGGACTCAAGGGAGGATGTTTTTGGCGGAGAATCCAATCAGCGAGAGTCATCTAGATTACGCAGAGCGCGCTCAGAAACGGAGGAGAGGATATGCGTTAGAAAATGCCACTACATTGGACGGAGCACTTTAGGGATGAGGCAAGAGGAGCATTGTATAAGTGGACAAGTGATGTCACATAAAAAGACTCATGCAGTGTATTATGTGTGGGAGATTAGAGAGAGTTATTTGAAACTTTGTAAATAGTAGTTGAATTCGATGAAAGGACAGTGGAAACGAAGTTGGGATGTTTTTTTTTCAGTATTCTATGTAGATAAAAGCATATGAATAG
Source organism: Trachelipus rathkii (assembly GCA_015478945.1). Taxonomy (NCBI): domain Eukaryota; kingdom Metazoa; phylum Arthropoda; class Malacostraca; order Isopoda; family Trachelipodidae; genus Trachelipus; species Trachelipus rathkii. Next base: position 6,887 of record JABUQX010009772.1, on the reverse strand, counting down.
AGGTGTCAAGAGGCTTGGCTGGAACTTGATTGGCAGGGTGTGAGTGAAAAGGGACATTGGGGACGGCTTAAACTTAGGTAAAGGTCATATCAGCGCGATCCTTCATTTTGTGATAGACCGTAACGATCATAGTTGATTGAGGTAGCAGTGATAAGGATAATAGTGGAGAGTGAGATGCTGGAGCTTATGGTTGTATAAGGTTGATTATGTCAATATGGGTCACGAGATACCAAAACGCTTTATTGGTTCTGCACTGTTATTGAGAGTGTTTGAGACGAGGAATATGGTGATGCCTGTTGGATGAGGCCGCGGTGTTATGGAATTGAGATTAATAGGCGAATGTTATAGTAGCATAGGAGGTAGATCTGTATGTAAATTAGCTTAGTTAGGAATGACGATCCTAGCACTCCACTAGTGGCGAAAGAACGCGGGCAAGGGTAGAGGTATTGGTGTAGTGGAAGTTAAGTATATATGAAGATGAAATTTTCATGTGATAAAAGTGGCCTTAAAATAAATCCCAGGTAATTGAGTAAAGGTGTTAGTGTTTGAGGAGGAAGGAAAGAGAGGAGGGGGAGGGGTTTAGTAAAAGGTCTGCTGTCACTAAGTGAGTATGGAAAAATTTAGTACATAAGTAAAGAATTTTTTTAAGATATATGTTAAGGGAGTGGACTTATGGATAAGGAGGGGGAATAGGGAGTGAAAGGAAGGAGATAGATACATAGAATGATAGTAGGAGAAGGAATTGAGAGCTTTGAGTGGTCTGAGAGATCTATAGAGAATAAGGAGGAGGACTTACCAAGAAAGTTGAGAGTATAAGTATTTCAGAAAAATATTGTGTACGCAAGCTTGAGGTAGTCTGTATTAGTGATAGATATATGTGATTATAAAACGTGGTATAGGATAGAAGTTTGATAAATGCCTATAAGGTACCTAATGAGAAGAAAGTTGGTACATAAGTATTTTAGAGTATGAGTAATAGAGGGTTTAGAAAAGGAGCTGGTATTGTGGGTTATATATATAGCAGAGTAGGAGATAAGTAGTATAATATCCTCAGCTAATTGTTACTAGTGACATAGCTGAGAATGACGCGAATTGTTGAAGCATTTGTTTTATGCGTGGATTGTTTAGAGGAGGATATATTTGTATGGAAATTATTGAGGTGAGAGTATAAACATAGGAGATAAGGTTTTTGGCGCAAGATGCCTCAGAGAAATGAATCAAAGAGTGAAAAATGTTAGAAGAAGTTCCTGGGGTTAGTCGCCTATAGGTGAGGTCAATTTTCTAAGAAGAGAACTTAGTAGTGAGTGAAAAAGCCAAAGAAACTGTGCGCATAGGGACAGGAGTTGTCTGCGGCAGGGAGCCAAGTGTCGAGAGTGGTTGCGTAAGGAAAGGTATAGACGAGAGAGTGAGATCCACAACCGCAATGTGAAAGGTTGCTCGCAACTGATAAATGTGGATAATGGAGGATAAAAAGCGCAGAACGTAGACTCCGGAGGTTACGCGAAGGCAAGATGAAATGGAGAAAAAAGAGAAAGGACGAGAGGGCGCCTGTAAACAAAAACTTAGGAATGGGTGTTGCGCAAGAACAACGAGAAAACGAGGTGGAGCGGTGAGAGAAGATCGGAAGTCATAGTAGGCCGAGAAAGATACAGTAATGAGGTATGAGGTAATTGCGAAATGAAAGATGAGCTGTACTTCGTAATTTACTACCACCACTATATATAATATATTGTATATATATACCGTCAAAGGAGGGACATAAGTGTAATGAATAATAATAACTTAAATAATATATATTATATATAGAATTAATATATTAAATTATATATAATTAATTATATATTATTTAATAAATATATATAAGTAATATATATATATATATAATGATATATATATTAATATAATATATATATATTATATATATTATATTATTAATATATATATATATATATACTATTATAATAATATTATATTAATAAATTAATATATGTTGCTTTAAATTATATCAAGAATAGAGAGGAGAAGTAAGAGAGATGAAGTAGCTCATGAGAACGAGAAATGATCTGAGAGAGAGAGTAAGAGAGAATAAAGGAGAGAGATTCATCATTTAAAGACAAATCTTAATTAATTATAATTAAAAGAATTTTATATAAAAAAAAAAATCTGGATTTCACCGATAACTGAGAGAATTGTTAAGCTGTTCCACTAACTATTTCTAATGTGCTCGATTAAGCGGCAAGTATCAACTTACAAGAGATTTAACGAAAGAAACTTACTAAATCATAAGCAGTTGATGCGAAAGATACCGACTTTAGAGAGACAAAGCTCGATTTGGACATAAAATATTTATCGCCGATAATGGTATAATATAACCTGGATAAACTCGATATATATCTCACAAATTTTTTTAATTTATTCCCATTTTTCTTAAATAAAATGTTTAAAAAAAAAACACGACTTTGGTTTTTAAGAAAAATGTTAAAAATAAATTTATTACACCTTATTCATTTTCTACGTATTTTTTATTATGATGAGATAAAGAAAGATTTTCTAGTTTGTTTCTCGTACCAGATTGAAAGGAGTACTGGATCCCGGAAGTACCCAATCCAAGAGCAAGATACACAATATTTAAGGTATTGAGTGTGCTACTTTTATGAAAAATGAGGGAGGAGAGTAAGAACACTTTGTAACAAGATTCGGTAATTCTTATTTGAATTTAAATACATAAAATATTTCTTCCTCGTTAAGTTTCGGAATTTTAACTCATTATATAAATTTATTTTCCTCTAATTTATGCTCTGATGTTTAGAGTAAAGTAGATTCTATAATGGAGTGGTTGAAGACTATCGTAGGAGACGGTGAAGGGGTATTTAAAAGATATGAAATTGAAATCAGATTAATTAATTCAATACTGGTATCAATTACTGTTACTTTTAATCAAATATAGAACATTGAAATGAATAATACTCCTACCGTTTTTCTTGGACTCATTTGTAGCTAGTCAATTATGTATGTTCCCCTTTCATAAACATGAGCATACTAAAGTTTTCAGTCTGGACAGAGAACTTCCATACATAGTCTCTGTTAGAGTACTGTCGTTGCGACCAGTGGGAGTAGAACATTAACCGCTCGTAATGTCCGCTCCATAACTTCAGACGAGCTAGACGGCAATGGCTAGGTATTTTTTCGTAAATATATTAGACGATCACATAGATCACCTTAGTTAATATCTAGTATCTAGTTTTAATGCGCCTAGGCTCTGAACAGGTCCTGTCTGTGCGAGTTAGCACTTGCAGTCCGCAGTTTAGTTATACAATATGAGACACAGCTTCTAACATAAATCGAGCTGTATTTGATCTTTAATTTATTAGAACGTTGACTCTTTGAGGACATGTTGTTGCAGCAATGTACATCATTATCGCAACAGTAAACAGATGCTTGAGTAGATAAGTCTGCATTAACATAATCCATTGTCCTCTCTAGAATCGCTTGCTGTGAGGTAGTTGGCGATTCTCGAGAATGTAAAGAAATAATTATCGCTTTAAGAACATGTCCTGAGAACATATATTAATCAATCAATACATACCTCATTCTTCATTACCATCTAATGTGACTATTTAGACTACTATCTAATGACTTTTAGGCTCAAATTGTTTATTCATCAAACAATAGCCATCATTTCAACTTATATCAGGACGTAAAACAGTATAATATATATATATATATACATAATATATATATAATAATATTATGAATATATACTAATAATATATATATTATATATATAATATATTTTAATATATATATATATATATATATAATATATATATTAAATTATATAAATAATATAAATATATATAATATATAATAATCTATATATATTAATATAATATATATAATATTATTATATATATATATATAATTATAATATATATAATATATATATAAGTATTAATATATTAATATATATGATTATAGATTATATTATAATATATAAGTTGTATCACCTATCACTTTACAACTACTAGGGCGGAGCCCTATTCATAGAAGTGGGTGTATTATCTATATCGTATCAGAACAAGCTCAGCTACAACTACGCCAATTACGCAGAATATGAGACACAGAACGCAAGCCTTTGAAGTGAGGAGAATTAAATATTTCAAGCATAGGTACAAGTAAAGATGGAAGAGAATTCTACACAACAGAGGTGGCTCAGGAAAGAAGAAACCACCGCAGCGAACTAGCCTGGAGTTTTCCCGAATATGGTTACATCAAAACAAACCTAAACAATGCCTAGAACCTACAGCACCTATACCCTTAGTATTAAGCTATAATAACGTGCGTAGCAGGTCTAGTTACTAAAATTATTATAGGTGACGCCGAGTTACAGATGATTAAACCCTCCGAGCAAAATAATATGCCTGGGCTATACCTATTATTAGATAATAAGATTTTAAAGACATCAAACAATCATCGTAGCGCCGCAATAGATAGAGTGGTCAATGTATGAAAGATAAGTGGAAAGTACGGAGAATCAGTTCTTATTAAGTCTTTTGTGAGCCTTAGTGAGACTCGACCCTGTCCAAAATACCGGATTAAACTCAGAGATCCACCTACCCCCAGCCGATATAAGAGTAGCTATAGTTAACTACCAATCAAATAGCGGAATAGATAAGGCTCCTTGGTATAGCTGATGTAAACTTAGAGAAGAAGTACAAAATAAAAGTCTCGCAGTCCTAGAATGTACATGAGAACTATTACCAGTTTTTCCTTGTAGGGCCTATGACCTATCAATCACGTTGTGAATGTATGCAGGTTTCCAAGACATTTTTTTGTTTAAATGTATAAATAATATAAGGCTCAAGGATGTACTTATATTGTCAAAAAGGAGAGACGAGAGACCGTCGAAAGAGATAGGAAAGTTGGATAAGGTGTTTAGGAGAGAGATATTTGTAATGAATGAGTTGTAAGTTTTATAGAAAGTTAAATTCACAAGCGTTGAAGTAACGACCCCACCGCCGGATAATCTTATATTCTCACAATCCTGCGAGAAATATATATATAGAAATTCAGAATAAGATATTAAGACGAGAGGCAATTCTTAAGATGTAAAAATGTAAGGAGAAGAAATTGAAATGTATATTTGAAGAACATGATATATGGTCTGAAGTCAATCGGCATACGTAGTTGGATATAATGTTAGAAGTGCAGGTGATAAAGATCATTAATGAAAAGTAATAGAATATAAAAGTAGTAGTAGATAAGTACTGAAACCGCTCAAGGAACACCTCAATACTAATGACTATGAAAAAAAGAATGAAAGAAGTCTCACCCTGACTATCTGCGACAATTTTATTGGCCTTTCAATTTTTTTTGTCATCGAGTAATTTAATGTAAAGTATGAAAGAGAAGAGGAATAACTAACTGCTTGTCGTGCCTTGGTAAGTCTGAAGAAAGGTGTTTTAGGTTGGTGTTATTTCCTTGTAAATTGATATGTCAAGTAGTCACGCAGTCACCTATCTAATATACTAGTATAATATATACATTCCTCCCATAATATTACTAAATCAGCCAGAATTTTTTGATTTACCTTTTGTTCCATTTAGTGGAAGGCTGTAAATTAAACATGAGAGACGGAGACAATAACGATAAAGCCATGAAATTAAGAAATAAGAGACATATGTTATTAATGAGACTTTCAGTTATAGAATCATCTTTGATACGCTGCAAAGGCCTGAATCTGTTTTGTGGGAGAAGATTTTCGAGATGAATTGCATATGCTAATATGGAGTTTTCTTCGCATGGGGTGGTGAGTTATATTGCATGGTTAGGATTTAATGTCTATATGATTTCTTGGCACCAAAATGAAGATTCAAAGCTCGAGCAGCATACCCACCTACTATACTGAGGTATATAGCGATAAAGTAATTAGTAAAGGGTATCATAAGAATGCAGGCTTATCCTTATTTATCCAGGAGCAAATCGGTTAGGACATTAAGTCCGTTAAATATAGCCTAGCCACATGATGAGAATAAGTGTTATTAGTAATATTCACATAAATAATCAATATAGGAATTATAAGTTGAATACGATAGATCACGTATAGGGGCAGTACACGGAAGCACAGACTCCTCATTCATATAACACCGAGGAGGTTAATGTATAACCTATCACTACGGGCTCACTCACTGACTCATACTGTAACTAGTTCATATAATAAGATTTCAGTGAAGCCCCATGCACGTCGAAATCATATAATGTGGTATGGATTCACGGAGGCCAAAGGGCATTTAGGTAAACACCTGAGAGATTATAAGAAGGAGGAGAGGAATACCAGAAATTCAAATTCTCAGATGAGGTTATAATTAAAGGAAATAAATAAGAAAAGACCGAAGAGAAGCCTTTTAGTTTGGATAGATAATTTAACAATCAAGACCAAAGAATAACATATAAAGAGGAAGAAATAGGCCATGATTTTAAAGTTTCATAGGTAGCAGAGGTACAGGAGTTTTCGATAAGAAGCCAGAAAGAATATTTGTCAGCAATAGGTTAGTAACATGAGAGATTTAAACGCACTTTCCTTAACTTAGAAGCTTCAAGGGTCCTCAAATGATGTTGAGTTCCGCCTTTAACTTGGACCATCAACCATCGTCAGCTAATTCTCACTTTTCCCTTGAAACTCAAAAGAAAACTTAAGTAAGTTTTTGCTTGGGGGACTAACTCTTTCTTCCCTATACCAATTATAGCGTTCCCTAGTGTTCTGTTTTCTTTCTATCCTATTCCAACTTTGGTAAGACCTCTACTGCTTATCTAACTCTATTCATTATTATCCCGATATCTAGGCTCTACTTTCTTCCACCCATTTAAAACCATCTCAATTTTCTATA
>JABUQX010009771.1:12500-37155 GCA_015478945.1 Trachelipus rathkii | reverse complement strand
TGTTCGATATACCCTTTATTTTGGGGTACTAAATGGGGTTATCTAAAGTATTACAAAATGTAATTGAGAAATTTTCAAATTAGAAAAACGTCAATTAACTTCAGACACACTGAAAACCATATCTAATAGGGATTTCATCCTCTTTCTGCTTTTTTGAAATTGCATTTCAACTCCGAAACACATTTAAATTCTATATTCAAAATGCTGAACATATACGTAAAACTCATTAATTTTCTACAGTTATTTACCACAAATATTCATTTTAATACACTATCCAATTTTCCAAATATGTTAAATATTTATAGAGAACACAATCGTAATTTTGAAGAAGTTCTGAGAACTCTTGTATACATAAGAGCTAGCAAAACCATTTTAATATACAAAGCGTACTTTATTATTTTGAAGTTACAAATTTTTTTTAAGATATTAAAACAGCGCTTTCAACAACTAAATTGAAATATTTAATTATTCATTGGTAGACAAGATTACACACTATATCAAACTTATATAATTGAAATTTCATTAAAAAATGTCAATTTAAAACACCTTAAAACTATTAAATAAATTCACTTTTCTGCTTTTTTTGAAATTGCAAATATTGCAATGAACACATATTTTTTTCTTCTAATGAAAAGTCAAAACCCGTCTATAAAAACTTTCTACAAATTCTCACAGATATTATCCAAATAATTATCTTCATGCTATTTGACACATCTTTTGGGAATTAAATCGTACTTCTCTCAAGAACATCTCATTATAATTTGATAATCGAGTGAAAAATTTAAACAGAAAAAAAAGCGTAATTAGATGGGTTAGAACGTTTAAATTTTTCTTTATTTTCAATCAGGTTTTTCAACATCTATTTTACTAATTCGATATTTTAAAAAAGTGTCTTTGCAGCAGATGTCGCACTAAATAATGCTTCGACATATACAGTAACAAAGAAAATCCAATATTACATGAGACCCTAATTTATACTATTTAATAAAAACTTGAACCTTTTCTCCTTTGTTCTTTCTCTTAATTGCAATTTTCACAATGCAAATACATTATTTCTTTTTTCTTTTCAAATGCTGCAAACAATCCATCCTTAAGATAAAACCCACAATTTATAGAAGATCAACATTTAAAAAAATAATTTCAAATATGAGGCGATAGATAGAGAAAAATAGAGATACATAGATCTTCCACTATCTGATAATGATGAACAAATTTAAGAAAAAGCGTAATTCTTGAATCTAAAATTTCCTTTTATTATTAATACAGGATCCATATATATTAATTACTCTTAATAGAAAAAATAATTTTTTTGGTATTACTACAAAAATATCTTTTTGAAATCTCTTATTAACACAACGCTCATTTAAAGACACCCTAAAACTATTTCATTATGTTCACCTTTTTCTCGCATTATTTTTTGAAATTGACCACTATAAATCATCAAATGTGAAATATCTTATTATTATTTTTTTTTCCAAAATGCAAAACTTTTAGCGAGATTATTTAACATCATTTCCTCCCTTGAGAGTTAAAACACTCTAATTCTCTTAAGAATTTACCAAATAATTTCAAAATGTTGAAATTTAGGAAAAATCTTGTTTTAAAACTATTAATAAGTTCCTAAATAAAATATGCTCAAATTGTAAGAGAAAATTCTCAAGAAAAAGCACGTAAACTATTTTAGAAGTTAAAAATTTCTATCTCATCTAAAACAGGCTCTCTTCACCAACTCTTAATGCAAATATTATTCTGGTATATAAAAACAAATATTGAGCTTATAAATACGGGTTACTAACATACTCGTGGAAACTTTGGACAACCTAAAAGACTTTGAAATAAAATTCAGGATTTTCTGAAATTTTTGAAATTGCATTTCAATATGAAATCACATCTATATTATTTCAAATGTCTTTGCAAATAATATCAACTTATTTAAAAATATTTCCAGATATTTCCAAATGTTTGAAAATTTAGAAAAATCGTAAATCTTAAGAGTTCTAATTTGTAATGTTGTAAGGGAATTTTTAAGAAAAACGAGCGTAATTTTACAAAGTCTCAAAATTTTTTTTTATTTAAAACAACAAGGTTGTTTTCACATCTAATGAGAATTTATTATAAATAACATCATTAATATTGAAAGGTCATTTTAAACAAGTAACTTTGTTAATAAACACTCAAAACAAAACACTATAGTGTTTTGGGATCTGCTTTTCTTTGATATTCGTTAATTTCAATGGAAACACATTATTTTTTCGCCAAATCGCTGAAAATACCGTTAATAAACTCAATTTTAAGATTTTACCATAATCAATTTCAAAATGTATGAAAATTAGGAAAATCCGTAACTTTTAAGAGCTTCTAATCTCTTTAAATAGTATAAAAAATTTTATACAAATATCTATTTGTATACAGAAAGTTTAAAATTTTTTTTTTCTAAACAGGTTTCATTAAGTAGTAAATATACTGTGAAATACAAAATATTACATAACACCAAAATACACCAAATTACTTTGAAATAAATTTCAAATTTTTAAACAAAATTCGTTTCCGTAGGACCCATTTAACCGTACAAATTTTATAGTCAGAGACGGTACAACACTATTTTATTTAATTCACATTGTTTACTCGCTTTTTGAAATATAGCCAATTTCTATCAATGAACAACCGGAAAACTTCACACATTAATTTTTTGATCAAAATGCTGAAAACGCACTCCTGGGCGAGTCTAAAAAATCAAATATTTTCTAAAGAATTTTAAACCAAAATAATTTTTCTCATGTTAAAATTTAGGAAAAAATCGTAAACTTTATAAAGAAGCTCTAAATGGTGGTGACGAATGTGTTATAAATACATTTATAGAAGGGAAAAGCCAGCTAATTTTCATAGAAGTTAATTAATATTCAAGATATTCCTATGCTTTTGCACTAAAACACTCCTATTTTGTGTAGGAATAAGAATTAATATTTTAGGTTATTTAGTCCTTATTTTATAGTTTAATATACAAATAAATTTATACATGTTAGAAACGTAAATAATGTTTGTGTGTTTGTGTTTTTTTTTTGGATTATTGTGTCATTAGAACATTTAGTACGGTTCTGTTCTAATGTTTAGTAGGAAGCTACTCTTGGTATGATATAACTTTGGTTAGATGGTTTTAGTAATTTTCTCTAATTCAGTTTTTCTGTGTCTTGTGTTTTGGAAATTGGTGATTTCTATATTTAATCGAAAAGCATCTTCATCTTCTTGGTGGATAAGAGTTTAGGTTTGCAAGATAATTCATTGGAAAGATATTACCCGGAAGAGGGCATTAAAACATCTCAAAATTGTTAAAGAATTATTGGGCACCTATAATAATTTACAAATATTGAGAATATAGTTGAATAAGGTTCATTATTTTAAGAGTTTTAAGTTTGTCGGTTGTGTATATAGATGAATTTTGTAAGATAAAGTGGCGTTAGATAAAATTTGTTATTAGATGAGTTTTAATGAAGTTTTTTTTTTTTAATAGTGTACAGGGGTTTTGTCTAACTGGAGATCGTATATGTGAATATTTGGTATATGTGTTGTAGAGGGAATCAAGATTTAGTGTGTTGATTGTCATGTTTCATTTGTAGTAAAACGAGAAGCGGTTCATTTTTAGATCTCTCTCACTCTCGTCTGCTAGATAACTATTGTGTAATTAGATATTCCAGTTTGTTTGTCTTTCTGTGCTTTTTGATAAATGTGTTGCATTTCTATATGAAACATGAATTCAGTGTAATTTTGTTCAACTAGTCGAGCTCTGGGCGGTGAAAATGCTTGGAGTTTGGTTGAAAGCTCAATAGTTTTAAGATATTAGACCAAATATGTTGTCTTAGATAATGTTGTTATTTAGGAATCGTATATCTTTATATTTTTGTATATGTGTGTAGGCCTATTGTAATTGTGTTGAAGTTGTGGAAAATGTAGAGAAAAAAACTGGTTTTAAGTTTATTAAGGAGTAAGTGAATGATATTATTGTTATGTTAATAATTCATGGGTGTTGTTCAGCTGGATATCGATAATTGAAAGTTGTATATTGTTGATGATATTATAATATATATGCAGAATTAGTGTGTGAAAGTTTCATTTAAGTATTTAACGTTTCTTGAAGTTATTTTGAGTGTAGAGGATCTACCATAAAATATTACTAAATTCACTTTTCTGCTATTTGAATTCGTCAATTTCAATGAAACAACATTATATTTTTTCAAAAATGATTGAGACATTACCGATTTAAGAAACTCAATTTATAAGATTTTTTGTTATTATCTATAAATAATGGTTCAAATGTTTGAAATTTTTAGGAAAAGACTCGTACTTTGTAAGAAGTTCTTAAAATTTTGATAATTTATGTGAATATTATTTAAGTAAAAGTTTTTTTTTATTTTAAGAAGTTAAAAATTTTTTTATTAAAAATAGGTTTTCACTAACATAATGAAAATATCTTGTTAATGTTGTAATTCTATTGAAATTTTTCATTGAAAAAAACGTCAATTTAAGACAAGTATAAAACTATTATGAAATTCACTTTTCTGCTTTTTGAAATTGCAATTTCAATGAAACACATTAATTTTTCGAATGCTGAAAAGACCGAGTAAAAAATAATCAATTTCTTCCACATTTACTCATAAAATCGATATATTTAAATCTCGAGAATTCGTGTTAAAAATCAGTAACTTTTTATTATTTTCCTAAAATGTTTTAATGTGAAAATTTATAAGAAAGAGCGTAATTTTAGAATTTAAAATTTTTATTAAAACAGAGTTTCACAACTAATGAAATATTTGGTTAATTAATAAACAAATATTGAAATTTTTCATTTAAAAAAACGTTAATTTAAGAAAAACCTAAAACTATAATAATAAATGCACATTATCTGCTAATGCGAGAAATGAAATATGAAGAAGAAATTTTTTTTATAATATTTTCAAATACCTAAAAATATACGTTTTAAAAAACTCACTATACTATTCTTAAAATCTTCATTGTTTATAAAATATCCAAAATAGTACTATTAAAATCTCAAAATTTCGTAATGTGAAAATTTAAGAAAATAGCGTATATTTAATTTTAAGAAAGTTAAATAATTTGTATTAGGTTTTAATCTTATAAAGATTATTTTATTTCAGCACAATCCATTATTGAAGTATTTTGATATATATAATTTAATATGTTACAAGGATTTATGAAAATTTCTAATATAAAGTAAGGATTTAATGACATCACTATAAAGTGTGGTTATATATATATATTTGATATATTTATAAATAACTATATATAATAAATTTCAATATACTGCTTCATAAATTAAGCACATATTAATAAAAAACAAACATTATATTTTTATTTATCGAAAAACAAATTGCTTATCATCAACATTAAAGTCTATATTGAGCTATTGACAATATAATTTATATTTGAAGAGGGTTGAAATTTATGGAAAAAATTTTCGTGTGTTAAAACACTTTACATTGTTTATGAATCATAATTATAAGAAAAATAGGTTGAAATGATGTTAAATTTTCTTTAATGAAACAAATATATTTTCACTATCAATGAAAATATTTCGAGCACGACAATGAACATAAATTCTGAGAATTATTTTCAATCATCTACTACTGTAACTGAAGAACATTGAAAACATTTATTTAAGATAATTCACTTTATTCTGCTTTACTGAATCATTTAACTGACTCATCACTGCAGGATAAATATACTTAACATTACAAGGTAAAATATTCTCTGAAACGTTAAACTTTCAAGATTATTTTGCCAAAGTATTATGATGATAGTTTGAAATTTATAGTGAAAAACATTGTTTTTTTCTAAATTGGCGAATATGCGTAAATGTCAAAGCCTTAAGATAGAAAATCGTAATATTAGAAGTTAAAAATTTTTTTATTAATTAAAACATGAGTTTATTTTTTCACACAACATAATGAAATATTATTTTTGGGTATAATTAAAAACTAAATATATGAAATTTCATTTGAAACATAATTCGCTCAATTTATGACACTAAAAACTATTTTAAAAAATTCACTTTTGCTTTTTGAAATTGCATTTCAATGATAACATACATTATTTTATTTCAATAGCTGAAAATACCTTCCACCACTTCATAAGTTTACAATATAACTGACATAGAATTTCAAGCTAAAAATGCTGTTCAAATTTAGTGAAAAAAAGTTCGAGTATCTTTGTTAAAGGTTTCTTAAAATTATTGTTAATATGAATTATTTTAAAGAAAAAAGACGTTATAATTTTATTACAGCTATTATGTAATTGCTTAATAGTTTGGATTCACACTAATAGACAATTTTGCTTTAGTCATATATTGAAGGAGTATAGAAATTTCATTGAAAAACTTGTAAATTAAAGACACCTAAAACTATTAATAAAATTCCCTTTCTTTTCTGCATTTTTGAAATTGCATTTCAATGAAACATCATTTTTTAATAAAATATTGCTGAGAATAATAGGCTATGTTAAAAAACTCAATTTTAAGATTTACCTAAAATATATTAAACTATATAAATAAATTTAGGAAAAAAATACGTACTTTTAAAATGAAGTTTCTAAAATTTGTATATGGTGAAAATTTTTAAGAAAAAAGTTAATTATTATTATTTGTATAAAAATTATTTTATTAAATACAAGTTATTTCACAATTATGAAATATTTGGATATATAAAAACAAATATTAGAATATTTCATTATAAAAATTGTCATTTTAAAGACTCACGATAAAATCTATTATAAAAATTTCACACATTTGTTAAATGTTCTCAGAGTAACCATTTTCTTTTTAAACACATTTATATTTTTATTAAAATTTCAGCAAAAATACCGTTCAAAGACTAAATTTTTAAGAATTATTAAAATTTTAAAATTTCAAATGGTGAAATTTAGGAAAAACCGTAACTTTTTTTAGAGGAAGTTTGAAATGTATAAACTTCTAAGAAAAATCGTAAATTTAGAAGTTATATGTTTCTTCATTAAAAACAGGTTTTCACAACTAATGAAATATTTTGGTATATAAAAACAAATATTGAAACTCTCATTAAAAAACGTCAATTTAAGACAACCTAAAACTATTAATAAATTAACTTTTGTCTGCTTGTTTTGGAAATTGCATATTCAATGTAATTATAGGGGCATGTATTTTTCTCTTCAAACTGCTAGAAAACCGTTAAAAACTCAATTTTAAGTATTTACCAAATATTTCTACAATGATTCGAAAATGTTTAGGAAAAAAGTGCGTAGACGTGTTTTAAGAGTTCTAAAATTTTGTTATGTGAAAATTTAAGAAAAGCGTAAATTGTTAGAAAAAGTTGGATAAGTTTTTCTACAAGTAATATAATTTACACCAACTAAATAAATAAGGGTTTGGTATAATAAAAATCAAATATTGAAACACTTATCATTAAAATTAAGGAACGTTCAATTTATTTAAGACTACCTAAAACTTATTAATTTAAATTCACTTTGTCTTGACTTTTTAAATTGCATATATTTCAATGAAACACAATTTTTTTCAAATGCTGAATTTAATCACGGCAGAGTTAATAGACTCTAATATTATAGAGAATTTACCAAATAATATTTACTTAAATACTTAAGGAATTTTAGTTGAAAAATTTTCGTGGTATCTTTTTAAAAAGGATTCTAAATTTGTAATGTTGGAAAATTTAAAGAAAAAGAGCGTTAAATTTTAGAAGTTAAACATTATCATTATTAAAACCGGTTTTCAAAACTAAAATGAAAAATATTTGGTATTATTTGAAACAACAAATATTGAAATTTATAATTAAAAAATAGTCTCAATTTATAAGTATCACCTAAAACTATCTAATAAATTCACTTTCTTCTGCTTTTTGGGAGAATTGAGCATTTCAAATTGAACACAGATTATGTTTTTCAAAATGCTGTTAAAACTACAGGAAGTAAAAAAAACTCAATTTTTATTATTAAAAACATGTGGGTGACAAAAGATAATTATTATTGGCAAATGTTGTAAAATATTCAGGAAAAATTCGTTAACTGTTTTAATTGAGTTCTAAATTTCGACAATGTTGAAAATTATTAGGATTCACGGGAGGCAGTTGGGAATCTTTAGAAGTTAAATCTCATTTTTTAGTTATATATACCAGCTTTCAAAAACTAATGAAATATTTCTAATAATATTATTAAAAAATCAAGGGGTATTAGCAAAATTTCATTAAAAAAACGTCAATTTATAACACGAAATCAATAAAAACTATATTAATTAAATTCACGTTTTTCTACTGGCATTTTTTATGAAATTCGCTTGTACAATAGAACACATTTATTCTATCTTATAATTGCTAGGCATAATCTTTCGTATTTAAAATTAGGCAATTTTTAAGAATTTACCAAAATAATTGGACAAATGTTAGAAATTATAGTGATAAAAATCCTTTGTGACAATATATATTATGAATTATCGATTATTATCCTTATCGACCATTTCGTAGTCGCTGCCGGAGAAGGAGTAAAATTTATTTTCTAAAAATCAGTTATTCTTTGTATTGCAATTGTAATTATAATTTATTTGCCATGGTCGTATAAGTTTGAAATAAATGAGTTAAAAATCATAATATTATTAAATTTTCTATATGAGAGTAATTAATGTCATTCTATAGTTATCAGCGCTTAAAATACTATTTTAATAATATTCGCCATTTTCTGCTTTTTGAAATTGTATTTCAATAGACACACTTAGTTTCCTTTCTTCCAATGCTCGAATAATAGTTTAATAACTCAATTTAAAGATTTACCGAGAAAAAAATTTCAAAGTGATTGACAAATATTAAGGAAACACACAAGTTGACTTTTTAAGAGTTCTAGGAATTTGTACATTGGATGTAAAATTAAGAGAAAAAATCAAATGACGGGTAATTATTTAAAAGTTGGAAAAATTTTTATTAAAATCAGGTTTCAACGAACTAATCGAATATTTTTTGGTATATAAATAAACAAAATAATTTTGAGAAATTTCATTAAAAGGTGAAACATCTATAATTAACCTAAAACTTTAAATATTCGCTTTTCTGCTTATCATAGGTTGAAATTTGTATTGGGGTTTTCAAATGAAAGCACATTATTTTATGTTCAAATTGCTGGAAAATAGCCTTTAAAAACTCACACTTATTTATAAGATTTACCAAGATAATTGGATTCAAATGTTGAAATTGTAAGGAAGGAATCGTAACTTTGTGAAAGTTCTTAAATATTCTAGACATCATTGATATTATTAAGAAATAGAGCGTAATTTTTTAGAAGTTAAAATATTTTTTAAACATTGGTTTTTTTTTTATCACTACCATATATTATATATCTCGAATATAAAAACAAAAATATTGAAAATTGAATTAAAAAAACCTCTATTTAAGACACCTAAACTAATTAAATAGAATCTCCACCTCTTCTTGCTGGGTTATTTGCAAATTTGCATTTCAATTGTAAACACATTATTTTGGTTTCAAAGTGCTAGAAAGAGGCCAGTAAAAAACCAAATTTTAAAGATTTTTCACCATTAAATAAGATTTCAAATGTTGAAAAGGTTTAGGAAAAACGTACTTTTAAAACTTCTAAAATCTGTAATGTGAAATTTCAAGAGACAGCGTAATTTTTTTTTGAAGTTAAAACATTTTTTAAATTGAAAGAAGTTTTCAACAACTAATTGATATAATAAATGTTCATGAAAGAGGACAAACAATTTGTAATATTTCATCCTAAATTACTGAAACTTTAAAAAACAGCTAAATACTATTCATAAATTATCAATTTGTCTTTTGCTTTTTTGAAATTGCATTTGCAAGAAAACACATTATTTTATTCAAATGCTGGAAATATTTTTCTAGTAAAAACCTCCAATTTTAGATTTACCGGGAATAATATTCAAAATGTTAAAAATTTAGGGAAAAATCGTACTTTTAAGAGTCTAAATTTGTAAATTTAAGAAAAAACGTAATTTTTAGAAGTTTATAAAGAGTCTCCAGTCTTTAGCGCTGGTATTTTCACAACTTAATGAATATAATTTGGTATATAAAAACAATTAATGGAAATTATTTTCATTAATTAAAACATCAAGTTTAAGACACCTAAAAAACTTATTACAATAAATTTTAATAATATCACTTTTCTGCTTTTTTTTTTAAAATTGCATGTTCGAATGAAATATCAATTACTTTTGCCAAATTCAATAAATACCCAGAATAACTTCAACTTTTTAAGGAGGTGTGTACTTCCAAACTGGGAATTTCAAATGTATATGAAATTTTTTAGGGAAAAAACGTTACTTTATTAAAAGGGTGTCTAAAATTTGTAATGGGTGAGAGTTTAGAAAAAGTGTAATTTAGAAGTTACTTAACATTTTTTTTATTAAAGTTTGAAAAATATTTCACACTTTATATGTAAAAACTAAATTTGGTAACAATTACCTTATAAATATTTGAAAATTTAATTAATTAAATCGTCAATTTAAGATCACTTTTGAAGGGAGAGAGGGCTATTAATAATTACACTTATCCTGCTTTTTGAAATTTGCATTTCAATGAAAACACATTTTTTTTCAAATGCTGAAAATCCGTTAAAAACTCAATTTTCCGATTTACCAAATAACTAAAATACACTTATTCAGATTTTTAAATTTTTGAAAAATCGAACTTTAAAGGGATTGGGAGTTTCTAAATTTGCTAAATCGTGAAAGTTTTTTTCAAAATAATTACGAAGAATTAAAGGGGAGTTATAATAAAAACAGTTTTTTTGCAAATAAAAAAGTTTTTTACAAAAAATTAATTTTTTAAAGTATAACTTGTTTTTCTCTACTCGAAAAATAATATGATTTATTTTTGAGATACCATTTAAAAAAAATTTTAAAATCACCTCATATGATATTTTACATTAAATACGCTACTGAGGTATTCACCCGTGTGATGTTCAGGTAGTGGCTCAGTTACAACATAAAATTTCACGTTTGAATTCCTTGTCTATGGTTGACTAATCAGAAATAACATGAACTCCTAATTCAATATCTAACCATTAGCCTGTGCATAAAGAAAGTTAATTTAATGATTATTTGACAGAGGTGATATAATCCTGAAACTTTAGTTTTAACTCTATCAGACTTTTTCTTTCAAATAATTTATCTTCCTGATTTGTATTTCCTTTCTACATATTTGAAGTAAAGATAAGATAGAAATATGAAAAGAAAAAGAACCACAAATAGCGAAATACATGAATGCATTTGAGCTCAAGTTTAAGACACCCAAAAACTATTAATAAATTCATCTTCTTCTGCTTTTTGAAAATTGCATTTGCACATCGAAACACATTATTTTTTTCGAATTAAAGAGAAAAATACGTTAAAAAAATACTCAATATTTAAGAATTTAACCCAAGAATATATATTCAATATGTTGTTAAATTTAGGAAAACAAATCGAACTTATGTAAGAGGTTCTAAATTTGTAAGTGAAAATTTAAAGAAAAAAGGATGTAATGCTATAGAAGATAAAAATTTTATCTATTATTAAAACAGGTTTCACAACTCACACTGAGTATATTTCACTCTTATTGTGATAAATATATAAAGTAAACTAAATTATATTGGCTCGTTTATAGAGAAAATATAACTCATTTATGATCGTCCTTCTTTTATGTTAAATTATTAATTTCGGTGTTTTTTTCTCATAATTTTGAAGAGATATCACACCTATAGCTAAACTTACTTTCAAGGGTGATTTTGGTCGTAAAATGGATTAAAGTTATTCAGTAATGCGAAGTTAAAGGAAAGATAAAAAAAGAATTTTTTACTAGAGCATAAACTAAATATATACTTGGATAATCTACAAGATTTTCATATTTGGAGATTTAATGAGAATGGGGTTCTGGTTCG
The DNA here is from genome assembly GCA_015478945.1 of Trachelipus rathkii. Classification (NCBI taxonomy): domain Eukaryota; kingdom Metazoa; phylum Arthropoda; class Malacostraca; order Isopoda; family Trachelipodidae; genus Trachelipus; species Trachelipus rathkii. The sequence goes on along the minus strand of JABUQX010009771.1, from coordinate 25,212 downwards.
AGAGTCGGCGGGATCTAGCCTCCTTATTATGATAATTCTCACATTTTCTTCTGAGCATGGTTATCTCATTTTCCGGGTTTGCGGACAGGGTAGCACCTCACAGTTGTTCTCTTCCTCTTTGCTGTTGCCTTTACTCTTTGGCGTGAGGACCAGCGTTTTAGGTAAAATCTTATAAGTTTGTCGCCTGTACTTAGAACCAAGCTCCGAGGCATGGATGAGCTCTCAAGAGTTGGGTCTTCCTTTTTGCCGGACGAGTTATATTGAGAGAAAGCCTAATTGGGTAAAGCAGAGATGATTTTAGTGGAGGCTCGAAAAGTGCTGAAAAACGGGCGCCTTTACCTAAGTTCAGAGTGTTTTTGTAACTCGAATGGGACTGAGGACAATCCAACCGAGCTCATAGCGTATCTTGCAGAGGAAGTGTGCTATTCTGAGGAGTGTTTCTACTAAAGGTTATCAGTGCATGGTATTAATGCGAGAGGTCCAGAACGACGAGCATGACGGGATTGCTACGCTGAGACCCAATTGACTCTCTGTTAACAGCGGGGAGCGCGGAGAGAGACATCTTACTCACTTGGGAGTTGTTCACTCAGAGAGATTGATTAGGGCGATATCACTCACTGAATATACATAAACAATATATTGAAATTATTCATTAGGATAATACGGATTCATATTATAGGACAACTCTATGATTCTATAATATAAACTCTAAATTAATAAAGTTTAATATAATTATGTTACTGGAGCTTTGTCACTTATGAAATTGCATTTCAATATAGATTCACATCTAAGTTCTTTTCCATCAATAGAGTCTCTTTTACACATCATTGATGTTCCCATTTTCTAACCCTGGAATGACCTCATTTTATAAGCAAGAGTAATTATTTTATCCTTAATTATAATTACAGATGTGGAAATTTATGTAGAAGAATCGAGCTCTTGTGTGTACATGATTGTGAGAACTGATGCAGATTAATGTTAAGTAAATTTTTATTAACAATACCAATCTTGTGAGAGAATGGAGATATAAAATTTTTTATTAAAAACAAGAGTGTTTTTCAACACAGTGCATCTACCTGTGAGTTGATTTATATTATAAAAAAACCTACAATCACTCATCGCAAACACACTCTATATTCAATTCACACCACGTCAATTTTAAGACACCTTATAAAACTATTAATAAATTCATTTTTTTTTCTTTTTGAAATTTCAATTTAATTAAACACATTTATTTTTTTAAATGCCTGAAAATACCGTTAAAAACTCAATTTTAAGATTTACCAAATAATTTCAAATGTTAAAATTTAGAAAAAATCGTACTTTTAAGAGTTCTAAACTTGTAATGTGAAAATTTAAGAAAAAGCGTAATTTTAGAAGTTAAAATTTTTTTATTAAAACAGGTTTTCACAACTAATGAAATATTTGGTATATAAAAACAAATATTGAAATTTCATTAAAAAACGTCAATTTAAGACACCTAAAACTATTAATAAATTCACTTTTTCTGCTTTTTGAAATTGCATTTCAATGAAACACATTATTTTTTCAAATGCTGAAAATACCGTTAAAAACTCAATTTTAAGATTTACCAAATAATTTCAAATGTTGAAATTTAGGAAAAATCGTACTTTTAAGAGTTCTAAATTTGTAATGTGAAAATTGAAAAAAAAGCGTATTTTTAAAAGTTAAATTTTTTTATTAAAACAGGTTTTCACAACTAATGAAATATTTGGTATTAAAAAACAAATATTGAAATTTCATTAAAAAACGTCAATTTAAGACACCTAAAACTATTAATAAATTCACTTTTCTGCTTTTTGAAATTGCATTTCAATGAAACACATTATTTTTTCAAATGCTGAAAATACCGTTAAAAACTCAATTTTAAGATTTACCAAATAATTTCAAATGTTGAAATTTAGGAAAAATCGTACTTTTAAGAGTCTAGATTTGGGGATTGCAAATTTAAGAAAAAGCGTTATTTTAGAAGTTAAATTTTTTTATTAAAACAGGTTTTCCCAAATAATGAAATATTTGGTATATAAAAACAAATAATGAAATTTCATTAAAAAACGTCAATTAAAACTATTAATAAATTCACTTTTCTGCTTTTTGAAATTGCATTTCAATGAAACACATTATTTTTCAAATGCTGAAAATACCGTTAAAAACTCAATTTTAAGATTTACCAAATAATTTCAAATGTTGAAATTTAGGAAAAATCGTACTTTTAAGAGTTCTAAATTTGTAATGTGAAAATTTAAGAAAAAGCGTAATTTTAGAAGTTAAAATTTTTTATTAAAACAGGTTTTCACAACTAATGAAATATTTGGTATATAAAAACAAATATTAAAATTTCATTAAAAAACGTCAATTTAAGACACCTAAAACTATTAATAAATTCACTTTTCTGCTTTTTGAAATTGCATTTCAATGAAAAATTATTTTTTTCAAATGCTGAAAATACAGTAAAAAACTATATTTTAAGATTTACTAAATAATTTCAAATGTTGAAATTTAGGAAAAATCGTACATTAAAAAGTTCTAAATTTGTAATGTGAAAATTTAAGAAAAAGCGTAATTTTAGAAGTTAAATTTTTTATTAAAACAGGTTTTCACAACTAATGAAATATTTGGTATATAAAAACAAATATTGAAATTTCATTAAAAAACGTCAAATTTAAGACACCTAAAACTATTAATAAATTCGCTTTTCCTGCTTTTTGAAATTGCATTTCAATGAAACACATTATTTTTTCAAATGCTGAAAATACCGTTAAAAACTCAATTTTAAGATTTACCAAATAATTTCAAATGTTGAAATTTAGGAAAAATCGTACTTTTAAGAGTTCTAAATTTGTAATGTGAAAATTTAAAAAAAAGCGTATTTTTAAAAGTTAAAATTTTTTATTAAAACAAGGTTTTTCACAACTAATGAATATTTGTGGTGTATATAAACAAATATTGAAATTTCATTAAAAAACGTCAATTTAGACACCTAAAACTGTAATAAATCCTTTTTCTGGCTTTTTTGAAATGTGCATTTTCATGAAGACAGGCAATTAATTTTTTCAATGATGTAAAAATACTGTTAAAATCAATTTTAAGATTACCAAAATAATTTTCAAATGTTATTTGAAATTTAGAAAAAATCGGACATTGAACAATACTAGATTCTGCTTCATATGAAAATTTCATAAAGATGTAATTGACAAGTTTTTAATTTTTTTATTAAAACAGGTTTTTCACAAGCTAAATGAAATATTTGAAGTTAAGTAAAAACAAATAGTTTTGAATTTCTATTAAAAAAACGTTCATTTAAATGAACACCTAAAAACTATTAATAAATCCACTTTTCTGCTTTTTTAAATTGCATTTAATGAAATACATTATTTTTTCAAAAATGCTGCTGAAAAAACCGTTAAAAACTCAATTTTAAGATTTATCAAATAATTTCAAATGTTGAAATTTAGGAAAAATCGTACTTTTAAGAGTTCTAAATTTGTAATGTGAAATTTAAGGAAAAATCGTTAAATTTTGATGAAGTTAAAACATTTTTTTTATTAGAAAACAGGTTTTCCCGGAACTAAATGGAAAATATATTTAAATATTACCACTATTCTTGAAATTTCTTTAAACGAAACATCGAATTTTGTATCACCTGAAAACGGATTTAGATTTAAATGTCACTTTTCTGCTTTTTGAAATTGCATTTCCAATGTTGAAACCTAATTCATTTTTTTCAAAAATGTGGAATAATTCCTGAAGTTTTAGACTGCAATATTTTTTAGATGATTTAGCCATTAATTTTCAAATGTTACAATTAGGGCAAAAATCAGTATTTATTTAATATTTCTTAGATTTATTTATTTGTTTGAAAGATTTCCAAGATAATTTGTTATTTGTGTTCAGTCCAAGAATATTTTTGTTATTAACAGGGGAAATGTTAGAGCAGGTAAAGGAGATTGTAAGTTGGGAGTTATTTTTGAGAGGGAGATGTGAAGAAGTTGAATTTTTAAAGAGTTGAATTTCACAAGATTGTGGTGACCCCACCGATAAACTCCTTCCAGATCGGCAAGAATTGAATCGAAATGCTGAAGATAAGAAGCAACTCTAGATGCAAAAGAGGGAGCAGACTTGAAATGAGTGGATGAATGGATAATTGAGTCATTGGCATAAAAATGAGCAGAGTTAGAAGTGCAGCTAAGTAGTTCGCTGATGAAAAGTAAGAATAAAGTAGGATAGAACAGAAACCTAGGAAACACAACAATTAACAAGAAAAGAGGAAGAGGTTCCTCCACTAACAAGAGTCGAAATAGAAAGATCTGAAGAAAACTAGACATAAATAAGCAAAGGGAGTGAGGAAACCCAAAGGAAGGGAGCTTAGAGAGTAGCGACGCGTGCCATTCCTGGTCAAAAACCTTCGATATGTCAATCGGCACCAAACAAGACTTACCCTAGTCCCTAAGGATAGAAGAGCATAGATCAGGAAAGTATGTCACAAGTTGACCTCGAGATTGGAAAGCCATACTGATGATCTGAAAGAAGAGGATGATATTCCAGATGATCCAGGAAATGAGAGTTAAGGAGAGCTCAAAGATTTTATACAGAATTCAAGTTAGATCTACAGGACGATAATTAGAAAGATCAGAGCGGCTACCCTTTTTCGGGATTGGCTGAATATATGCACGTTTCCACCACTGAGAAAAAGTATTATCATTAAGACATAGGGAGTAAAGTGGAACAATGACAGGTGCCAGCTCTGAAACACACTATTTTAAAACAACGGGGAGGAATGCCATCCGTGTCACTAGTCTTCCTGATGTTCACAGAACTCAGGATTCCAGGCTCCCCATCATGAGTAATGACAGGGAGAAGAGGTAAGAGGAAGAGTGTTGGAATCGTCCAGGGTGAAATTATATGAAAAATAAGAAGGGGAAAGGCAGATTTTCTGAAATTATTAGGGAGGTGTTTTTTGGCAAAGGGTCAGAAATTTTTATCCGTAGGTGAACCAACATGGTCAGCGCACTTCCTTTTAGTGAGAGCACGCTTAGTCTGTCGAATAATATCCCTGCAACGATTCTGGACATAATAAATATTAGTAAGAATAATAGGAGAACGAGAGTTTTCCCAAGCCCTATACATATTGTCTCGCTCCTAAAAAGCACGAGAACATTTGGGGAGAAAATGATTTAATTGAACATGGAATGAGCCTGCTCATCTTTTGGGTGATCACGGCCCCTACCTTTTCATCAGACACCGAGGTGTCTACCGAGCCAAAACTGAATTCATTCTCTCTCTCTCTCTCTCTCTCTCTCTCTCTCTCTCTCTCTCTCTCTCTCTCTCTCTCTCTCTCTCTCTCTCTCTCTCTCTCTCTCTCTCTCTCTCTCTCTCTCTCTCTCTCTCTCTTTATATATATATATATATATATATATATATAAATATATATATATATATATATATATATATAACTATATATATATATGTATATGTTTACTCATATATATATATGTAACCTTATATATATATAATATATATACTAAATATATATAATTTATATATATATATATATATATATATATATATAACATATACTACTAACTATAATATCTCACTGCCTATATATATATATATATATATATATATATATATATATATATATATTTAGGCCCCCTAAATATCCCTATACCCAGCCTTTAGAAGTGTGTAAATCAAGAAAAGTGCTTAATCAGATGGAGTTGTGTGAAAGACTTTACTTTGAGTTCAGGACATTAAACAGATGAATCAGTATAAAATGACGAGTTATCAGCTCCCTCCCCCAATGAACGAAGCCTGCCACTATAGACTTTATAAAACCATTGCTATACAGATGGTATAAATGGAGTAATTCAACAATTTAATTTCTAGAGAGGGAGATTTGAGTCAGCGATGGGAGAAGGGTTGACGAGGCTAAAATTCTAGATTCACTCCTTCAAGAAGAATTATATTAGTAGAACAGCTCCAAATTTCCATTCTTCAAAGGCAAATGACATCCCTACACAAAGCAAGCGATTCGGAATCTCAGAATATTTAACCAATTTGAAACGTTAAATGTGAGACACAATGAGATCGTTCTAGATAATATCAAGAGAAAGAGGAAAATAAATTGAAGTCAAACGAAAGTTTGAGTTGCGCTTTCGAAGATCTTCTATGGAAGATTACGTCGAAAATTTAGACGTAAAAATTGAGTTATTAAATAGTGAAAGCAACAATGTTTTCTCTGCTGTAATTAGAAATTCGTGAATGATCAGAACTCAATTTTGCTCTAAGTTCATCCTTCTTGCATTAACTGTTTCAGACTATTTTTGGATGTTTTTCGAATGAAAAGATAAATGATGAACATAGTTAGGGCATATACCGGACAGGGTGATAGAGTCAGACAATCGAACCTTGAAGAACACCTCTATTGAATGCTTTTAAAACTAAGAGTGTCCGTCTTCAGTAATTGGTATAGTTCGACGGGAAATTAAATAACAGAGAAGGAAGAACATATAAAGTGGAGAAAGTTTTCAAACCAAGTTTTCTGTCAGAGTCTATCAAAAACTTTCGTTGAGTTCAGTATCACAACAAAAAGATCCAACGAAATGCTGAATAATAGTTTGCCAAGAATCAGAGGTTAAGGAAAGGAGATCACAATCAAGGTTCTTACAGTAGCATTTCTTTCTATGCGACATAAGACAAGAAGAAATAACATGTTTCTAAATATTCATATTTAGTTAGATAGATTCAAAAAGCTTTGGAGAAAACAAAGGATTAAAGCAATAAATTTTTTTACTGAAAGTCGTATGGAACTAACGGTACCTCAATTCTTCCTCTAACTTTCAAAACTTTTACTTTCAAGTTACATGTTATCTTGTAAGAGTGCTTCTTCTCTGACTATAACTTAGGATATTTCCTATTGAAATTGCTTTCATTATATTTATGAAGAGAGTATACTTTAGAGTTCCAAGTTTATAACTAATTAAAAAAATTATATTACTGCTTCGAAATTTAAAAATTTTAAGTATTTATTATTAAATAATCTTCATTTAAAATCTGAGATGGAGAAGCAACAAATTTTTCGACATTTCTTTTTAATTATTTTGAATCAAATGCAAAATTAAAAAAACAAAAGAAACTTGAAACTTTGAATACTAGGAAAAAGTGAAGCTGTATTTAGCGAAGTCGTCAAGTCATGAGAAGAAAATTTCACAATTATCTTAGCCTGATAGCATGGGGTTGAAAACCAAATTCTATTTCATATGTTTCTTTTCGTGAATGGTGATGATAGGTTTGAAAAGCTTATCAGCCACATACAACACCCTGCAGCCATGCGGGATTTTTGTTTGTAAATAAATAAATTAAAATATATATAATTATATATACTGTATATATATCATTATTATCACTATATATTAAAATATAATACTAAATATTACATATATATATTATATAGTATATACTACATATATCATATATATATATATGATATTAATAATAATATATATATATATATAATACTAGTATATATTAATATATATATATATATATATATATATACATATATAATTATATATATATATATCATACTCAATATATAACGCTATATATAATATATATATATATAATATATATAATATATATAATATATATATATATATTATTATACTATTAATAGTATCATATATATAAATATATATTAAATTGATCATAGAAGGATTTTTTGGATTGTTAAACTATTTTAGCATCTATAGACAGTCTAAACACCTATATCACTCACAGGCAACTTTTTACACTCAGAAGAATATTTCTCTACCTGAAAGAATGCTTCGCAAACTTACTTTCTCAACACTACAGGAGAAAGAAAGACTAAATTAAATCGGTAATGAGTAAATCGGGTAGAAAATTTTGCCAATTTTTTTTTTTTTTTTTTTTTTTTGTCGTCTTTATGTCATATATACTGTGTTTAATACTTTGACTATTAAGATTTGATGGAAAACTATATCAAGTGCCTTGTTAATGTCTATTGCTATCAGGAGCGTACGAGAAATAGGGTGAGTTTTGTAAAAAAAACAGTAAGGATGCGTTGTGTTATATCTGTTAGGAAAGTGATAGTGAAATCTTTTTTCTAAATCCATGTTGTGAGTTTGATAATTTGATGAAAGGAGAAATTCTATCTAGAATTCATTTTCTATTACTTTGGATATTGCAGAGAGCAATTATGCAGGTATATACGAAGCTGTATTGTTCGGTGGTTTGCTTGTAACTATATGTGCGCGTTTCCGTATGTTTTGAAATATTTTTTTTTGTCATTTTTCTAATTTTAAATTCAAAAACAAATATTTAAAATATATATTTTTTATTTCAGAACTTGTTAGTAATAGTTTTTGAAAAATTTAATTTAAATGATTCATTTCTGATTTTATTTAGAAAATATTCATTTGAAAATTAATTAAAAAGTTTATATAAATATTTAAGTTCAAAAATATTTCAGGAAAATGTACTTTTTATTTCTACTTTTTGCGCTTCACAAAAGTGAAGCCGATTTAACCGCCATCCCAAAGGAAAACTTCTGTTTGTTTTATGAATTAGATCCAAATAAAATTATCTTTCATCCTTCTGAGGCAATAGGAAAATATCACTGCATGATGGATTGCATGAAGAATAATTGTTCCTACATGAAATTATTTGACAGTAAGTTCTAAAATTATATATTATTCAGTAGCCCCATTAAATACATTTACCCATTATTAACGTTATTAATATTATACTAATACACAGTAAATAATATGACAAAAATGCTCCTTAATAAATGCAATATTTTTGTCTTATTCTTTTTCAACTTTTGCATTTTAGTTTTAAGTAAATTTTAAATTGGGTTTTGTACTCAAATCATACTCGTAGATGAAACTTGTCTTATAAGCGGTCTTGGAAGGCACGAAGCTTTAATCACCCAGAACTGGAACTCTGTTACCTTTGCACCTATAAGAGAAGATTCTGCTACTTTTGAAACTAATGTGGCTCTAAATAAACCGACCAATGCACCTAAAATATATGCGTAAGTAAGATTGTAATACTGATACAACACGTACTACATATGAAGCGCCATGAGCTAATGTAGATTAAATGTAAATCTAACTTGCAATTAAAAATTCATTTTGGATTATTATATCATTTTTGAAATAACTTTCAATGGAGCCATACCTTAAATTTCAATTAATTTAAAGTTTTACTAACAGTTTCCACTTTTTAAATTTAAGAATCCACTTGTGGAAGTTTACTTTAATTCAATTTATCTCAAAAAATGTAAGTTGACCCATTTCATGTCTGGATAACTTTCTCTTCTACTACTACTACTACTACTACTACTACTACTACTACTACTACTACTACTACTACTACTACTACTATTACTATTACTACTACTACTACTACTACTACTACTACTACTACTACTACTACATCAGTTTATGATGTCTGAAAGATCTTTCCAGGACTGTTCTCGTACCAAAGATAGCTTTTGCCACACATCACATTTGCAACTTGGGTTTCAAATGCTAAGCTCACACTCCAACTTTTAATGCTGCTAAATCGTTAGTAATTGGACTGCGGATATACGAAATATGGGCTGACACACTAGTTAAACCAACGCTCCCTAACTCCATTCCAGGTGAAGGTCTCCTTTTGGCGACTAGAGCTTTTCACTCGTTGCCAAAGGAAAATCTAGAAGTGGATGCAGAAGTAAAGCTCCTGTTCTTGGGGAGAGATTAACTCATTAGTCATCACCAAGAGATTAGCATGACTCCCTTAAGCATTGGCCATACATATTTTAGCATTAGTTTATTACATGGTAAAGAACAACCAGCAACTATGTTCATTCTGCCCAAGGGAATACAATCTCTTAAGTGGATGCAGGGTAATCACAGCTCCAAGACAACAGATTTTCCAGATTTATTCACGATCTATTTTTATATTTCTTCAGAAGCAATATAATATCTTTGCCTTAATCTAGCCAAAATCTTATTTAAACCTCTAACGATGACCATTAATTAGTCTTTCCTAAGAGCTGCTCTTGGTAATGTTTTTCTATTCAGAATGTAATGATTATCCTTTTGACCTTTAAAAAAGTTGAAATGCGTCAAATTTTTTAAATTACCTTTAAGCCTTTCAAGGAAGCAGGTTCATGTCCTAATTTCTTATTAATATATTTTCAGTTCATATACTCCATCTGAATACGGAAACGATGGAAAACTTAACACTGTATCCATAAATAAAGAAATGACAAACCCTTGGCTGGTATGTGGATCTTCAAAAGGAAATAACAAAAAAAAAATCACGAAAATTGTATTTGAAGGACGTAAAGAATCCGCTCGCAGACATAATCATTTAAAGGTAATTATTTACAGATGAGACTCGTCGTAAAATTAGCAATTTTTGTAGTAGTATAAAACCTAACCTAACCTAAACACACACACATACATACCTACACACTAACAGCCACACTGAAAACAAACACACACACACACACACAACACACACACAACACACACCACACACACACACACAACATTTATATATATAATAATATAAATATATATATATATATATATATATATAATATATATATAATAGTGATATATATATATATAGTATATATTTATAATATATAAATATATTATTTGCATACGTATTTATACAGTATATACAAACATACATCACATACATAGTTGTGTCTACTTCTTTATGTAATGATATATATAATATATCGATTCCACATCTAGTCGCGTGCGGGGGGTGTGCAATGCCCCATGGAAAGCAATTCGAGCATATATATATATACATAATAATATATTATTATATATATATTATATATATATATATATATATATATATATATAATAATATATAATTATATAATATATATATATAGTATATATATTAATACAAGTTATTTCTACGTTAATTCCATTTCTCCAAATTTCTTGAATAAATAAAATATATAACTTGTTGGTCTAGAATGTACCGGTTTGTTTCGGTTAAGAAGGTTTTCTCAATAGATATGCAATGCTAAATTGGGAAATATAGGTAGTTCTGTAAATTTAAAAAAAAAATTTAGGCAAAAATTGGCACTTCGCCTATAAAATAAAAATAGTTCAGAATGACTATTTATTTTTATTAAAATCTAATGTTGCCTTAATGTGTTTTTGATTCATTAGAAAATATTAATTAAATGAATATTTATTAGAAATTTATTTAATATTAGGGCATAAATTATTAAGAGCAATATACTATTATTCCTCGATTATTACTTTCTACTTCGATTTCTTCAAATGTGAAAAAGATATAATTCTTCACACTAAGTGACGTCACTGTCGTACGAACTACGGACGCTGAGAAGGTAAAAGCTTTCAAAAGCTTAGCTTTAATGTTTCTAAAATAAATTTCATTTGTGCTTTTTTAAAATAAGTATAGGCTAGTTTTTTATTGGATTTATTGGTTAAAATAAAGAATATGCAGGCGGGGAAATGATTTTTTTTTATCTCTAAAAGCATCTTTTCATTTACTATTGATATGAGTCAGATTACATTGCTCTCTCTCTCCTCTCTCTCTCTCTCTCTCTCTCTCTCTCTCTCTCTCTCTCTTTTCTCTTTTCCCCTCTCTATTCACACACACACACACACACACACACACACACCACACACACGCCCACACACTCACACACACACACACAAAGAAAGAAAAAAAAATTGCGACTGCACCACAAATGGTAAGCTAAACAATATACATCGTATCGATACTTTGTATTAACAATCAAAATTAAAAAAAATGATAAAAATAGAATTGATGAATTGTAATAATTTAAAATTGTTTAAAATTGATAAGTAATTCAATGATTTTTTATTGAAATTATCTTTTATTTACTAGGGAAGCATTGCTTCCTACGTTCCAGGAGTGCACACCTATTATATATAAAATATATATATTATATATATATAGATTAAACATAAATAAATTATATGTTTATATTAAAAAATCTATTATATATATTATAATAATTATAATATATATATATATATATATAGTAATATATTATATATATATTATATATATATATATAATATATAAAATATAATATATAAATATATATATATAGATATAATATATATATATATATAAGTAAAGTATTGTTTATATATATATATATATATTATATAATATATATTATATATATATATATATATATATATATATATATATATATATATATATATATATATATATATATATATATATATATATATATATAATATATATATTTTTTTACATATATATATATATATTATATATATATTATATTAATTATATTATTAAAATTTAATATTTAGCTTATCTATTTAAATCTCAAATATTAAGTCACACTCTCACTTTCAATTGTTTGTCAAATGTTCAAAGTGGTAATTAATGATTTTATCGTTATTCATTATTCATTTGTTTTGAGTTAAAAATGGAGAAATGTTTCCTTTTGAATTGAAAGGAACATGAATAGCTAAAATTTCACTCGGTAAGAAAATTGCTAAAATCAAGGTCTTTGCCTTTTTGATTTCGTGAATATCGTTTGTGAATCTCATTTACTCTCTCGCTTTGTTTTTTTGTTTATTGTTTTTTTATTGAATCGTTGGGAGTAAAGAAG
>JABUQX010009770.1:10000-34285 GCA_015478945.1 Trachelipus rathkii | reverse complement strand
TATTTATATATATATATTATTATATTATATATATATATATATTTATATTAATATATAATAATATTATTATATATATATATATCATTATATTCTATTATTTATATTATTTATATAGTATATATTATATTATTTATATATTTATAGTGGTTATCTTTTATTTTATATCATTATAATACTATATATTCTATATTATATTATTTATCTGATGTGAAGGAAGAAAGAAGATAGTTACCTTTTAAGTAAAATTTAGAAGACTGTGTGTTATTCAGTTTTAGTTTAAAAATATATATGTTTAAAATAACTATGTATTTAAAGGATAGAGTTTATTAAAATTAAAAAAGTAATTAACAAATATATAAAATAATGAATAATTAAATTAAAAAAATTTATATAAGTATTATTATTATATATATTTATATTTTATATATATATATATATTATTATATATTATATATAATATATATATATATATATATATTATATCATATATTTATTTATTATATTTTTTTTTAGTTTTTTTTTTTTTTTTATTTTTTTTTTTTTTTTTTTTTTTTTTTTTTTTTTTTTGAAACCTTGCAAAAATGTTTCCAGTGTGGTAACTAGTTGTATCAATGATCGAAGGGAAGTTAGTGATGCAACCAAAAGTGTGAATATTGAAATTTTATGGTTTTTTTTTTCTTTTTTTTTACGTTACATTTTTTACTTTTAAAAATTATAGTTAAGTATTACAAAATGCTAATTGCTTTTAATGCAGGATTGGTCTTTTTTTGTTTGAAGTTTGAATTTGAGCATGATATTTTATTGATTTTATGACAACTTCTTATAAACATTAAACGTTATCTAATGAATTATTGTTAGTAGAAATACTTCTTTTAAAATGATATTTATAATGTTAAAGTTTAATCTATCTGTAGTTTAGCAATTAATTAAATTTTATTCGTGCAAATTTTTTTTTGACCTTGGGTACTTATGAAGAAGCACCTCAATGCGAAAAAAATTTCCTTTGCTTATCATACTTGGGCAAAATGTTGATGTATTCTGCTGTATTTCCTGTAACTTCGAGAAGGCATGGAAAGCTTGATTATATTGTGTCTGCTTCCCACTTATTTGTATCTAACTTCAAAAACTCAGAAGAAACCTCAAATCTAGATAATAAATTCAAAAATTTGGACGTAACAAACTGGATTAAATACTATAACACTCTCTCTTTCACATGAATCAGACTGAGGGCATATTTATTGATATCTCTCTCTGTGTTATCAATAGATCTCATAGCTTTAACCATTTTTCGTTTTGTTTCTGTGTTCACGCGTTCATCGAACAAAGAAAGAGCTACAGTTTCAGGAGCCAAATACCATAAATGTTTGCAAAATTTCTACAATGCTACTTAAGAAATCATGGGATCTGGATAATCGGCTAATACGTTAAGAAATTTGAAGTTATTGAAAGGCGCTGCAGCAGTGTTTGGACACCTAAACCGTGAATCAGCATACGCTTTTACTCTAAATACGTAGACATCTCAAAGTTGTTGCTCTTCTGTAGCTCTCAGATGAAATTGTTTCCCAAACATAAATATTTTCTGGCAATATATAGCTTTCTCTATCCATCTGGAGTGATGAAAGGAACATGGATAATGAAATGTAGTTTTAAGAGTCAGGCGTCCGCCTAGAAATAGTATAGTAAGCTCCAGAAATTCCTTGTAGTCAGTCCTACCAGGAATACACCTAGGCTAGTATTGTAGTAAAACTAGACAAACATGTAATATTGGACCAGACTATGAAATGTTAAAATTTGTTTTGAATTACATACCCATAAATTCAAGGGGATTATTGTTCCCCTTCCTGGGTGCAGCTCTGTCGTAGGTGATTCAATTTGATAAAAAAAGGTTTAGTAAAGTAAATGTAAATTCTAGTGTACTATAATATTTTATAAATGTATTGTATTACGTGTATTTAGACTTCGAGATCAAGAAATTAATGGGATAACAAACTAAAATTTGTATCTTACTTGGATTGATTTACATTCACATTGACTGATATGTTTACAAATAAATATTGTGTTATATACAGTAACAGAAGGGTAACTGTGGGATGAGAGAGTCATTTTTACATAATAATGCTAAATACAAAAGAATCCAATGTTCAGTCATTTTTCTTCAAATATTGGAACCAGCTGAGTTGAATAATAGGTATATATAGGGTAACAGATTTTAAAGAATAAATAAAAGGTACAGCGTTTTTTATTTTAACTGTTTTTAAGTAAAAAAATTGGGCTTTGACTCCAAAAAATCATTTTCTGATTAGATCTGATGTATTTAACCAACCATATTTTCTAGAAATATGTAGGACTGACTTATGTTCGTGTTAGGACTGGTTGAGTGAACGATATAGATAGTGATTAACAACCTGGAGTATACCAACCAAAAAAAGTTGGGTTCCAGAAAGTTGTTTAAAAATAGAGATACCTTAAGGAGACATAAAGGTGTACCAAGCATGTCTACTCGTTATTAACTTGTAGGTTTTGTAAATATGAATAGGAATTTTCTTATTTAGACGTTAAGGCATGATAATATTGGATGCGGATGGAAAGTTTTAAACAATATCATGAATAAAATTAGGAATTTTAAGAGATTTGAAAATAAAAAAATGTAGATTTTTTGAATGTAAAGTTGTTTTAAGGGTTTTATGTGGTTGTAGTATTGTCTCGTGATAATTATTGTAAAGAAAGTCGATTGGTTTTTGACAAAAAAGAACATTTTTCAGAAATGAATTCCAACCTTGATTGAATGGTTGTTCCATTATCCAATTTACGTATTAATTTTAGATTTTTTGAGTTAGGTGCTCGAGTTGTAAAATTAAAAAATATTTTTTTTGGATTTTGAAATGAAATTTCCCCTAATTTTTTTTCTGTTCAGGGAAAGTGAATGAAATTTTAGGAATCTGTAGTGGGGGAGAGCATTATTTATTAATAATTTTTGTTAATAATGTGGGATTTGTTCTCTGAAAAAATTTTCAAGAAAAAAATTTTGGATTTTCTTTTTAATTTTCTTTTGAGTATAAAAAAAAAATTTGTGAAGTAACTTTATATGTTGAAAAATATTGCTATGCATTTGATGTTGATAGAACAAGGGGAGGGCAATGATTGATTTTTAAAATTCTTTACTGTTTTCGGTAAAATAAATTAAGATTTTTATTGAGAATTTTTTTATACTTATAGATAAAATACATTTAAGGCTTGTTAGTTGGAAGATATAACTTTTTTACCTATATAACATATTTTCTTGCATAACTAAAAAACGACCACATATTAAATTTTCAAAATTTTTTGTTTTTTTTAAATTTGTTTTTAAGATAATTAAAAATAGTATGTTATACAAAGAAATTATGTAAGTACAATGTGACCGTATACAAGATAAATATGACATGAAATTTAATTATTAGAAAGTTAAGGAAATTTCAGGGGGGGGGCAATTGTTTTTTTTTTTTCATTTTTTTTAAAATTTACAAACATTTCTTAAAATCTTGAAAGTGAGAAAGACATCAAAATGAAAATGTATAAAGTAGCTTAAATTATGGACTTGTGATTTTAAAGTTTGAAGTAATTTCACGAAAAACTTATGGAGTCTGTAAGAAATGTAAACATGGGTTTTGAAATTGAAAATTTTTGAAGAATGCTACATACACAGAAAAAGACAAAAGTTTTTAGTAAAAAAAGATACAAGTTGGTGTTTATAGGGTACAATAGGTGATAAATTAGAATTGAGGTCATTTTTAGTGGGCAACTGCGGTCAACCAAATTAAATATTGGATAGACTTAAAAGAACATAGTGGGAAGGTAAGAATTACTGTTTGTATATTAATTTATTTATGGCTGTATATTATACTAGTTCGAAAACGGCGGTGGTTAATATCAGGAGAATGAAACAGTATTATTTTCACTTAATATATGGATCTTTGTTTAGATTTATAATAAATTAGATTATGAAATATTTAAACACCATAATAAATCATTAGCAAGAGGTGGCAAGGTGGAACCTGGTGATGTCCGAATTGAACTGGTCGATTTGATTTACAGTGTGCGTGGAAAAGACTTTTTGGGATTTGGGGATAGATAGTCGGTAGTTAGATGTATGTCTAAGTAGAACCAAGACGGGTAATTAAATTCGGACAAGGAGTAATTACCTTTAACCTTCAATCTTGTTTTTGTTTATCAGAATCTAAAGGATAAAATTGAGATGTGAATCTAAATAAAATTATTAAGAGAGAGGGTAGAAGGCTGGACATGGTGATGGAGATGTGAAGGGAGCTCGATTGCTTTTAAGAAACTGTTTGTGAACAAATTCTTGGTTGGAGGCAAGTCGTTGGTAAAGGATAGACATATATTGTACCTAAGTGCAAAGGGAGGTGGTTAAACACGGAGAAGAAATACTTATCTTAATTCCAACTATTGTTATTTGTTTAGTTTATATATTTAATATTATTTATATATATATATCTTTTTTTGCTTATTTTTTTATAGTTATTATTATTTTTATAAATTTATTCTTATTATTTTATATTATATATTATTACTTATTTATTATACTATTATATCATATATTATATATATATTATTATATTATTATTAGTATTCTTAATTATATATACTATATATATTTAGATATATATCTATATATTTATATATTTATATATTTTAGATTATATATATATATAATCTTATTTTTATTATATTCTTTATATTTATTATATATACATATATCATCATATATTATTTTTTCTTATATATATATACTATTATATGATATATTTATCTATATATTATAATTATTATATATTCTTATTTTATTATATATATATATTTATATTTATTATATATATTGATGTTTTTTGGGAGGGTTTGTTTTTTTGGATTTTTTTTGATTTATTAATTTGAATGTAATTTATAATTATTATTCACTTTTTCTGCTTTACTAATATGTATTCTGTTTTCTCTTAATTTAAGTTACATATATTACTTTTTCATTTAACATATTATTTAGAATTTTATTTTTTATTTTATTTAGAATTCGCTTTATACAGTATTATATTTTAACAATGTTCCGTATGTATATTATTTTTACTTTGAACCTGAAGATGATACAAGGGTAAAAGTGTCAAATTAGATGTTTATATATGCGCAATTGTGAGTATGATGTTTCGAGAACAGAGTTTTCTTTTATATATAATTATATATATTCTATATTTTATATATATATATATATATAATTTATATTTATATATTTTATTTTTATTTTATATATATTTATTGGTATTATTTATATATATATTTATTAGTATATATTATATATACTATTATATCTATATTTATATATTATATTTATTTTATTATATAATATTTATAATATTATGTTTATATAATTATTTATTATATATCTATTATATATATTCTTATTATATTATTATATATCATATTATATTATATTATTAGTTATATTATTTATAATTATTTTATCATATATATTATATATATATATATATTAATATTATATATCTTCTTCTTATTATATATTTTATATTATATATATATTTTAGTTATTTATAATGTATAATATATACTATATATATATTTATTATTTATGAATTTCTATATATATTTATTATCATATTAATTATATATCTATATATATTATATATATATACTATATTTTATATTATGATATTTTTAATATACTAATAATACATCACTATAACATTACAATTATACCATAAATAATATAACAAATTACTATAACAATATAAAAATCAAAAATAAAAAACAATAAAATACATAAATAAACTTTTTAATTATTTATATAATATTATTATTATATTTTATTATTATTATATTATTATTATTATCTATTATATATATTATTTATTTATATATATATCTATTATTAATTACTATTTTATTTATTTTATATATATTATTTATTATCATTATCTATATTATATATTATATATAATATTATATCTACTTATATATATATATATTATTTATATTGTGATATTTATATATTTAGATTATTATTATTATATTATTTTTATTTATATCTAGATTATATATTTATATATATTATTTTTATTATATTTTATAGTTTCTTATATTAAATTATTATAAATATATTTTTATTATCTATATACATAATATATATTTATCTACTTTATATATATTATACTTTATTATATAGTATATTTATATTATATTTATATAATATTATATCATATTATATCATTATATTTATATTATTATATTATATACTATATATTTATATATATATTTATTATATATGTTATTTTTTGTATAGTATATATTATATATATATATATTATTATATATATTATTATTGGTGGTTTAGAATACAAGTTTCAATTTTTATTCACCGAGCCATGGTTCAAATATGTGTAATGTTGTTATAACTGGATTGGTAAGTTTAAGACATCCAAATAAAACTAAGTTAAACGTGCCTCTGGTATTAATTTGAAATAAGAATTAAAAACGGCTGAGGAGCACGCACACGGAGAAGAGAGGAGGACGGGAAGGGAGCCGGCAGCATTGGAGAAGAAGTTTTGGTGGGAGGATAGGCAGTTAAAATTATTTTGAGGATGGCGAAGGGAGGAGGGAGGAGTCGAAATTTTGGGGGACCTGAGCCGGAGCAGGGTCGGGAAAGAAAAGAAGTGATACGGCGTCAGGGAAAAAACAAATTAAGTATTTATTGTATCTAGGTTATTAATGATATATTATTTTTATTCTTTATATATATACTATATATTATTTATATATATATCTATAATTATATTATATATATATAATATATATATTCTTATTTTTATATTTACTCTATATTTTATATAATTTATTTTTATTCACTTTCTTCAAAATTATTTATTAGATATTTTATTATTAAAATATTTTCTTCTAAAAAATATCTTAATTAACTGTTATTTATTATATTATATATATTTCTTATATATATCTATTATATATTATATTAAATATTATATATATTATTATATATATATATATTATCAATTATATATTATTTATTTTCTTATATATATATATCTTTATATTATTAATATTGAGGAGATGTGAATTTTTTATTCATTTAATTATATTTATACAAAGATCTTTTATATTTACTCTATAATACCTATCTTATTTATATTTTATTATATCTAATAATATGATATATATACATATATTTATTTAAATATATACTTATATATTTTAAAATATTTCTAGTGTTTATTTTTATTCACATTAGTAAATTTAATTTGAAATGGACAATATAAATCATTAACAAATTCACTAAAAAATCATGTAAAAACAAATCAGAAACTGCAATGTATTGAAATTTATTAATATGGATAAAAATAATTAATTAGTACACAAGAAGTTTAAAAAAAGTTGGATGGGAAAGGCTAAAAGGGATTATTTATCATTCAGAATAATAGACTCCCAATTCTTAGCTTGTACTTTTATATTATAATGGATCCTCCAAGTCTTATATTCGTATTGTATTGTTAAAAAGAAAGGTGAGCCTAAAGTAATAGAAAAAAAAAATAATTTACAAAAATAAGACTAACAGTGAACTTTTAAGGTTGACATATGTATACAAATAGTAAAAATTATAACTTTGTCTAAAATTGAAATGGTTTGTTAGATATGCAATTAGTTCTTAATTTGATGCCACGGACTTAGCAATGTTTGTGGAGTGGTTTAAGAACCTGGAAGTACCATTTACGATGGAAAATTTTGTATGTATAGAAGAAATAATTAAAATGATTTAAAATTGTAAGGGAATATATTGTCATCTTTAAAATGCGTACTTGCACATTTGAAGCATAATTATCCTTTGCTAATCAAATTATTATATATGGGGAAGAGTAAAAAATATTTATGAAATTAGAAGTAGAAAAAAATGGATCTAATTTAAGCGCATTAATCAAGAGTGTGTTACTGAATATTAAAGATTCGATTTAAGGAAAAGTAATTAGCTTAGTTCCGGATAACGCATCAAACATATTCAGTAGCGATTGAAAATAATTAAAAAAATGAGGATGAGGAATGAAGTGATATGTGATACTGATTATTTGAATGTAAAAGATAAGTAATACATGTTTACAGTAATGAAGTGCGGTGTATAAAACTTGGAAACGGAATATGTTAAGATAAGTTAAATTAGACAATGAGTGTGATTGGAATTTACCAAGTGAGTAGAGTGTGGTTAAAATATACTAGAGCAATTTTATAGCAAGGTGAGAAAATAGAAAAGGCGTAAACAAGAAATTAATGGAGAGTTCCTAAGATCCAGATGAAAAGTGGACCATTAGTAGTAAGGAACAGATGGGGAAGTAAATGTTTCTGTTAAAGGCTTACTGGCAACTAAGTCTATGTAGTGTATGATGGATGCACGGGTCTTATGACTTTTATCCTCACGAAGTAAGTTGGGAACCAATAAAACTAGAGATTATTAAAAAAAATATTCATAAACAAATATCACTGTGGCTATTGAATGAGGAAATTTTTTTGAGAAGGATTTAGAAAACACACTAACATTTAATTTTCGATCTTTGTTACTGAATAATAATTTTGTCAGGAATCTTGTTTAGATTTTCGTAATGAAGATTGTATTTAAGCATAGGTGTTCACTCTTTGTGAGATGTAATGATAAGCGTAGTCGACGAATTGGGTAAGGAGTCAGATCATAGCTTAGAGTTTAGGATATGAGATTGTAAATTTGCAATGAGATGAACGAGTCAAATTTGCCAGATAGGAAAATTGGGAATGAGAAAGAGATTGAAATAAACAGAAATCTTTATGTAAAGATATAAAATATATTTCTGCCAAATAAAGGTTTCATTAGTCTTTCGATAGAATAATGAAATCGACAAGGAATAAAAAAGTAAGAACAGGTTTTAATTTAAACAAAAGCATTTCTCAACAAGAAAGTAATACAAGATGTTGCGATCGTATTCCAGTGGAATGTTGCAAGGCTTATTTTCTGATTACCTAATAAATCGGTCTTCAAGGATACGCTAGGTTGTCTTTAATTGATGGTTTTTTTAAGAAAATTGTTTTGAATAATTTATATTGATTATGTCGGGACTGTTGTAAAAAAGGAAATTTATTTTAAAATTAGATATAAATCAATTAATTATCTAGTTTTACATTTTTATTATTACGTATTATTAATTTATTCTTATATATGATAGTTAGCTCATATATACAAATATATATTGTAAAATTATGATGACTCTATTTATTCAAAAATAGATTTATTTTATATTTAGATATTATGATTATTATCTACTTTATATCTATTATATTTTATTATTATTATTATATATATTATATTATTATTATATATAGTATTATATAATTATATATACTTATATATATATTATATTATTTCAGGCGGGATTTAGGAATTATCTTTAAATGGCCTAATTTAAATAATAAGTAAATAAAAATAATGTGACAGAGAATTCAGAGTCATTTTACTATTAAAAATTTTACACAAGCTGACGCAACTAATTATGTTTGTTCTTCTAGCAATTACTTTATTAGAATTGATGGAGATTTCGATTGGTGAACTATGAGAGTTAATTGTAATGATTTAAAACAATGTTGTAATGGCACGTATTATTGTTTGTTAATTGATTTAGGAAAAATTAAGCAACCTCGTCCCACTGTCAAAGATGTTTTTCCAATTGGAACTCTACTGGCTCTCATAGTAGAGTTGCTGCTTTGAATAATATTGAACAAATAAAGACATTATATTTTTTTAATAAATTGATTCATTGCTATATTTATTATATTCATTAATTCAATCTAAATTTTTTTAATAACTATTTTATTAATATAATATATATCTATATATATATTTTATATATATTACATATATATATATTATTACGGTATATTATTCTTAATATATATTTCTATATATTATTATTATCTATATCTATATAGTATAGTATATTATATTAATATATAATTTTTATTAGAGAGGAGAGGAGAAGAGACGAGAAAGAGAGAGAGAGGTTATACCACAATTATTATACTTTTTTAATAAATGGTGTATATTTTGTGTAATTTTGATTGTATAATTTTGGTTCTAGAAGTGCTGATAATATTACTAATTTAATATGTGTTTATGTTTATTAATGTCTTAGGAGTGTGGTTGACCGATTTAAGTGTTGTGGAAGCGTGAAAAGATCCGTTTTATTGTGACCGTGCTTTATTATTGAGCTGAAAAAGATGTTTGTGTGAATTGGAGGTTTAGGACTTGGACAAACTTATAAGAGGAGTTGGCAGGCCTAGGTTTATAAAGACATATTAACATCACGTTATGGAGTTCAACAGTTAAGTAAAAAAAATGATGATATTCCTTAGTATGGCTGGCAATGTATTAAAAAAAAGTGCGTATATTATATATATCTACATATTATCTATTATATATTTTATATTATATACTTATATATTATATATTATTTTACTTTTATATACTATATCTTAATATATATTATAGTATATATCTTCATTATATTTTTATATCTATTAAAATTATTGCGTACTCTGGTTAGTATAGTATCTTAACTATTATGCTAAAGTAAAAGGAACATTGTGAATGCTTGTCCAATGATGTAAAGAGAATGTAAAAAAAAAAAAAAATAAAAAAACAAAACAAAACTCATTAAAATTTAACATTTTCTGCAAGAGGAGATACATTTTGCATCCTGGTTAAATTTTAAATAGAAAATGTAAATTTACAATAAAATGAATTCTTGTTATCTTATACGTAATTGATTGAAGGAATTTATGACCTTTCATTGGTTTTGTTAAATAAATTCGCCTTTGTTTTAATTTTTTTTTTCTTTCTACTAAGAAAAGGTATACCCAAAGATGGCAGCTAGGGTATCTAGCATTCCGGGGTAGAAGGGGTGGATAATGTCAAATTAGGGGAGGTTCCGGAAACCGCTATTTGGTATTGTGGGTGTCCGAGGGGTTAATAAGAACCTACCTTAGAGGTATGGAATAAAACTATGTTAACGTGTTGAGTGCCTAGCCTGTGAAGTTTAAAGAAAAAAAAAATTTATTTTTTATTTTTTTTAAATTTTCATATTGTTTAATTTTACAGGATAAAATTTTATTTCGATGATTCGATATTGTAGTTTATTTTTTTTTTTTTTTTTTTTTTTTTTTTTTTTTTTTTTTTTTTTTTTTAAATTTACTCATATCAGATTATGAAAGAGATTAGATTACTATTACTTTTAATGTAGCATTATAAGTTTTTCGATCTTGAAGGCCTAATGAGTGAACGTATATATGTTATATATGTATATATTAATATATTATTATATATATATATATATCTTATATAATATATATTATATATTTATATATTATGATATATATCATATATATATATTTTATATAGATATTATATATTATTTTATTTTATTTTATATATATATTTATTATTTATATTATCTATATACTTTTATTATATGAGCCGACATATGAGATCAAAAAAAAGCGCATAACAAAAATGAAAGAGTCATGGGAAAATCATAACTTGTGACCTTCTGCAATTGGAAGGAACGAATGTAAAAAAAAAAAAAAAAAAAAAAAAACTTAGAAATGAATGCGAAAAAAGTTATTTGTTTGTTCATATTGTTATTTTGGAAAAATTTCAATTGCTGTACAATTCGAGTAAATATAAAAAAATTGGCATTATTTTTTTTGGGGGGGGTGCTGGGAAAATAGCTATCTATTATTATTATTTGTAAAGGTATTAAGGGCAATGTAGGGGGCTCGAGACGGGGGAAAAGGGGGGAAGTCGTATATTTGTGAGGGAACGGTGGAGAAACAGATGACGACCAAATACACAAAGGCGGGGTTAGGGAACTAAGGAGGGGATATTAGTCATAAACCAAGTCAGTTAACAGGAAGAGACAAGAAAAATTCAGGATATGCAATTTTAAATGGTTTCTTTAGTTAAAAAGAAAACTTAACTATACGGATTTTTAAGAGTAAAAATAAAAAGTTATAAAGTTTCTATATATTATATATATTAAAAATTAATTTTATTTTTTTTATTTTTTTTTACATTTTCACAAGTAATTTAAACAGGATTAAAAGTATTTTAGCTGGTAGCTTTGTGTTTTGAGATATAAGTGTTTTTCTAATTTTCTAATAAGTTTTGCTTTCTTTATCTTTACAAAATGAAAAGCATTTAGCCATAAGGATTTACCTCTAGATGTTGTAGTTTTTGAGATTGGTGTGGCTCTTCTAGAGGCTAGCTTATATAATATTACTATATTTTATATTTTTATACTTTATATATTATATCATATATACTATAATTATATATATTTATTTATATATATATATATATATATTATTATCTAATATTATATAATGTATTAAATTTTATTATTTTGAGTAGATCACCTGTTTTCGGTTAAAAAGGGAGAGCTACTGATATATTATATAATATATATTACTTATTATATATATATATTTATTATATTTTATATATTATATTATATTATTTATATCTATATATATCATTATTATTCTTATTTATTTATAATTATATATACGGATATATATATATTCAAGGTTATATATATATATTCATATATAATTGTTTGAATAAATTATGTTTTTGTTCAGATATCGTAAGAGAATTATTTTAAGCTTTTTAAGCTTTTAATGCTTTTTATGCTTTTTAAAAAAAATATAATATATTATGTCAATTCTATTGATTATATTTCATCCAGACTGTGAAGGGGTTGGTGAATTTATTCCTTCTTGTTTTATAATTATTATTTACTATACATTTTTATGTTTTATTTAAGTTTTTTATATTATCTTATTAAAATATTTAATCTAAATAAATTTTATATAAGATTATGTATTTCTGAGAATGTAAATGGTAAGGATTATATAGTGGTCGGAGGCAGGAGAGGAGCGGAGCAGAGAAGGAGAAGGAGCAGGAGCAGAGCGGGGAATTTAATCTGCAGGAGACAAATTTAAAGCAAGGGAGATGAGAGTGGAGGAGAAGGGGTAATTTACTGCCTGGAGACACCCAGGAGAACCGGACGACCGGTAATTTTGAAATATGGAGAAGAGCCGAGAAGGAGTCCGGAGCGAGGTAATTTTGAACATGCAGGAGAGGAGAGACATTTCCTAGAAAAGTTAATGAGGTATGAACATAAAAAAACAGTTTCTGGATAAGGCCGTAGCTGTAACACGTACTTCCTTTCAGTAAAAAGATTAATTTTAGGTATTTTTTTGTACCTTTCTAAAGACTTTAACAAAAGTGATATTCACTATCCAATATTCCTATTTGGATTAACAATATACTGGGGGTCAGTGACTGAACATAAGTGTTTGTTCTTGAACTCTGAAGATTTTTTGTTCAGAGTTTAATGTTGATTTATTCATTTGGTTGAGAACTAAAGAAGAGTTATTTCGTATACTCAGAAGAAATTATAGAGAACTTGAGGAAGTGATAAATTAAACAAAGAGTTATACGATAATTATAAATTGAATGCTATAATAAGAAAACAAGTATAATTGTAATCAAAGGAATTGTATTATGTTAAGTGTAATAGGGAAACAGGGAGGAACAAAACATAAATCTGCAAGTGGTTTGACAGGGTTGACATTTTGACTTGTCGGGATAAAAATCAAAATTGAACCTGCACTGACGCAGGTTATGATTTTGCTACACTTATATTTTGTGACTGTTTTCGATTTGTATAAATTTCATTAATCTATTAATGTATATTTAGCAAAATTTATTGTTCTGGAATTTGTTTGGGACATTTTAGAGTTAGGATTTACAAGCAGGAGTATGGATGCGTGATGGAGATCTGTGTGTATCTTGAGAGTTGAAAAAGGACAACCTGTTACTAAACAAAGATAACGATTATATTAATTGATATTTTTCTGAGTTAACAGCATTAACTTTTACTATCTTAGATAATATCCAGGTCTATCTAAATTGAACTTTTCCTTTTAATTTTTGATAAATTTGTAATAAATCAAGTCCTGAGTTCTGTCAAAATCCATATTAGTTTGATTTTTTTTTAAATATCTTTTTCGAAATTATATATAGTTAGACCCATTTGAATGAAAACATATGAAAAGTTGGGAATGAAAATAACTTTTTTTCTACCAAATAGATTTTCATTTTCTTTAAGATTTGGTGATAAATGAAGGAAATTATTCTATTGGTGTTGGGGTAATTAAAATCGCCAGAATATTTTTACGAGTTCTTTTGAAAATCTTGAAATGAATGTAACTTTTGTTCTAATAAGCTAATTTAATTTTTATTTCAATATTCGAAATAGATTTGAGTTTTGAAATTTTTGTGGTAGTTTTTTTCATTCAAACTAAAAATTAAAATTACAAAAAAAAAAATCGACCAAGAAAGCCATCGCTCAGAGCTACGTTAATTAAGTTTGTCGTTTCTTGCAATATGAAAATATCTTTTGAAGAAGTGTCTTTTTTTGTTTCCTGGGTCACCTCTCGACAATCTTAAAATTGCGAATTCTTAATTAAAATGTTTTTTTTTCTTTTTCTTTTTTTTTTCTTTTTTTTGTAAACGAAAATAACATTTTTTTTATGCTACTTTTGCTTTAAAGAAACTACATGAATTCGAATTCTCACCATTCTATCTGAGCTGTTTGGTTTTCTCTTTTGGGTTTTCTGCTCTTATAAATAGGAAATCCAGTGATTTTTTTGCTTCGGAGCTAGACATATCGAAAGCCTTCCGTAGGGCCTAGTATAAAGCTCTAATTTCTAAACATCTCTCTTATAGTATGTCTCATTCTCTCTGTTGCTTTATTTCTTTCATTTCATTTAGTAGCAGCTTTTGCAGACGCTCAATGTTCATAGCAATGACGTCCTATCTATCTGTCACTTCATCCCCTATTTATTCTTTTACCGATTACTCAACCACTCATTACCCTTCTCATTTTCAGAAACATGCTTACTCAGCCGCAAATACCAAATCCTAAGAGCCCTAGAACAATTGACTTCTGACCTTTCTCACATTTTAAATTGGGTCAGATTAATAGAGCATGGATGCTTTTAGTGCCTCAAAAACTCGGCTCCATCTATCTACTCGACAATATCGCACGCATAACTAAAATATTTTCACCGAAAAAAAGCACAACTCGAACAAACCTTCTTCCGTCCTTAACATTCTTGATATTTCCTTTTCTAATAAATGTGATCATTTTAAGTGGATCACATTATTTCTCTTACTAAACAAACCTCCAAGAGGTTAGGTGTTCTCAAACCTCCAAGAGGTTAGGTGTTCTCAAACCTCGAAGAGGTTAGGTGTTCTCAAGCTCATTCATAATTCCTTCATATAGCCTCAGCTGCTTGGTCCTTATAATGGTGACTTTCCTCCTCCTTTTATGGAATGTTCACATCACAGATCTGGGATGGCTGCATTCACACAGCTCTTCTTGGAATGATGTCTAGAGCTTTGTATTATTAACTCACCTGCTCCTTCTGACTCTCTCCAATCTCTTTCTGCCCTTAGAGCTTTCGCAACACCTTCTTAAGCCATCACTATTACAATGGATAATGCTAGTTTGAACCATCTAGTTGCATACCATCTTCCTTGAAGAGAATTCGTCTCACACGCAGTCGTATGCTTTCTCTAGCCAGCTATCTGATCTCTAAACTTAACCCTTATACTAGTTTTTACATGTGCTCCACTACTAAAGTCTGAACATTTGATTTGCAAATGTTCAAACGCAATCAATCTGGACTTGTAAGTTTTTGATTCGCATACTGAATTTGTTTCTAAATCTCATGTCGATTTTTATGTGGCCCCTTCCATTTTTTTCAAGGGAGAAAGTATTTTTGGCTTAATGAATATAGGAGAACCATTAATGAAAACAGCAACTATATATATTAGCTAATGAAGAATGTATTTTATTATATTTGATATAAATTAGATTAATTTAAGCATGAAATGGAATCCAATGTTAGGATAAACATATTAACCTAGAAATTATTATTATAATATCAAATAACTATCATGCCCAAAAGAAGAAAAAAACACGTTGAAGAAATTACCTATTATTTATTATTAGTAGTATTGTATATTGTATATAAAAGTAATAAAAATTTTACAAAAATAAGGTTTATGTGAAATTATTCGATTTTTTTTTTTAATGAAATTATGTTTGGGATTGAAATAATTTAAAATTCCTAGGTAATTTAATTGATAAGGAATTAAAAGATTTATTAATAATTAGATAGATATATTTGCTATTATTATTTCTTCTTTAATCATTACTTTTTCCTTTTACTTTTCTAAATGTTTTAAATTCATTTGATAAGAAACTAAGAATTTGTGCCTTTCTAAGAAACAAAAGGAAAATAAATTAATTCATTAATTAATATTAGAAAAATTAAATAAAAATAGAATAAATAATAATTTCTGTATATATAACATTATAACAAAATAAACAAAAGATTTATATAAGATCATATTAAGGACTTAACTTTGAAATTAAATTAAATAGACAATAATGGGTTCTGAATGAGACGCAAATAGTTTTTTTGACTTGATATATTTTAATTTTTATTTTGTATTTTCAATATTTTTTTATTATTTGTGTTTTATAATTTGTTAAAATATTAGTTCTGATGAGGGGAAAAGGAATAAGTAAAAAGGTATAAATATATATTATAAAGTCTTGACAGGTAAAGATATTTAATTTATTTATTTAAGTGGTTTTAAAAAAAATATTTTAATATTGTAAGAGTTGTATTCCATTCATATATTTAATTAAATTCTAAAATAAAATATATATATAATATATATATATAATTATATTATATTTTATATATATATAATATATATATATATTATATTATATTATTATATAATTTATATAACTATATATATATATATATATCATATATTAATAAGAATGGGGGCGATATGAATTTTTTGCGATGACAAACCAACATGAAAGATTTATTAGTAATTGAAGATGATGATACGATGAAGATGACGAAGATTTGAAACGATGAGAGAAAGATGAAGATGGTTATTGAAATATTTAAAATTTTTTTTTTATTCATATTATACTTCTTTCCTTCTATTATATATATTACTATATATATATATTATATATATATATATATATATATATTATATTATAATATAATAATATATTATATATATATATATTTATACTATATTATAATTATACAAGAGTGTAGAAAGGGGTAAGGTTAACCAATACAGAAAATTATTTAGACCGATAAAAAATTTTTGATTACTTAACGTTCATTAAGTTTTAATATAATAATATAAGAATAATAAATAATAATATAAAAAATAATATAATATTTAATCAATAATAATAATAATAATAATAATAATAATATAATAATAATAATAATAATAAATATTAATTAAATGAATAATTGAAAGTATTTATTCAATGGAATTGGAGGAGGAATGTTTGTGGTCAGTAACCGATTTTTAGTACCAAGTGGCCCTGTTATTATATGTATAAAATATTAAAGGGACTTAATGTAAGGTTTCCAAATTTGCAGATGATAGCAAATGGATAACATACCACAGTTGGAATAATGAAGGATGTATAAATATTAAAAGATAAGTGGCCGGTGATATCGTCTAGGTTTGCTAGATGCTGATCGGTAACATCCTTCATAAATCTTTTTCTTTTCCCATAAACATGGTTCAGATCGTGATGTTCTGGACATTCAGGTAGAGAACATGTGGTATCCAGGTGGAAATTTCAATTATTATACACTACAAATTTTCATAACAGAAGAA
Source organism: Trachelipus rathkii (assembly GCA_015478945.1). NCBI lineage: Eukaryota > Metazoa > Arthropoda > Malacostraca > Isopoda > Trachelipodidae > Trachelipus > Trachelipus rathkii. The sequence goes on along the minus strand of JABUQX010009770.1, from coordinate 16,389 downwards.
TAGGTTGCCAGGATATTCCTTCGAAGAAGAAAAAGGACATTAAAAACAAACGAAGTGGTAACTTCCTTGGTTCTCTTATGAAATTTTCTGGATTGAAAAAAAAAAAACTTAGAAATTACGTAAATCTTACTTATTTCTGAATGGTTATGTGTTAATTCCTAAAACTGAACAGGCAAAATATATTAAGGAATACTATTTTACACATATAAAATAGATGATCTGATTTACTTTTTACATTTCATCTCAGTGTTATATGTCATTGATGTATTACATTTGATACGGGTGCTAGGGAAATTGAAATCTGATGAAGATAGAAGGTACCCGGGTGAAGATGAATTTAACTAAAATTTTGAGGGAGTGTGTCACGTGCTTATAAGAAATAGTTTAAAACATATAATCATATGTTAAAATACTAGACCACCTTTAACAATACAAGTGTGGAGTGATATGTCGGAAACATAGATAAGAAAAAGTGCCTTTCTTCCTCAAACAGAGCAAATATGCATATAATTGTTTTATCTAAATAGCAATTACCTGTATCCCTCAAAACACCTGCCACACGTTTATGTCAAAGATAGGACAGACCGGTTAGCGCAATAAGAGGTTTCTTTGCATATCTTTTTCTTCTAAACGATTTATGGTTTTAAAGATCTAGGAAATAAGGGAGGAACTTGAACAGTGGTGGCGCTGAATATTCAAAAGCATTTGACAGAGTTTGGTAGTAATTGCTTTAAGATAACAATAGTTTGTTTTTTTTCTTTGCGATTTAATTATTTCTAGATTTTTAAAAATCTACTAATAGACACAGGATGTTATTGATGGAGAACTTTTTTTTTTAGTCAAAATTTTAAAAATTAGGCCAATCCATTGTCCAACAATTTCATAAATCAATAACAAAACCTCAAATAAATAACCGTTATATCAAACATGGCTTCTCAAAAACATATGTTCTCCCTTCAAAATTCTACACAGTCCAAATAATGCATGGTCATGTTCTATATGTAACCCTCAATTATTAAACAATACTTCCTATATTAACATAACTATTCCTATATTAACATTAACTGAATCCATAATAAACATTCTAAATACAGATTTTCTTTATAAGACATAAAATTCATGTCACTTTAATTTATAATCTACACAAAAAGAATATCCTTGGAAAACTACATAACAAGGTGTGGTTAGAGGAAAATCAAAAGAAACGAAGTTATGTTTAACTGACCGAGGAATTTTTTTTCATCTATCAGTGTCAAGTATTAAAGGGTCATAAGAATGTATTGAGTAAGTTAGATACCTATATCTGGGGGGAGGAGATCTTGTTTACACAAATATTTGGATGGTAGAGCAAACAAAAAGGTTTATAAAACCTGTTCCTGAATTTAAATTCAAATTGATCTATATTTGGGGGACAGATGTCTGTGAACTTATCTTATCTATAGGGTAACAGAACCATGCAGGTATCAAGGAACTTATAATAGCACTTAACAATTTAAGAATTACCTGTAGCCAAAGGGGTGTGATATCATGCGCAAGAGTTTTGTGTTGAATTTGTAATCCCAGGCCTAGTTCAAGTTTTTTTGTGTGTAATAATTTGTTGTTAAAATGAAACCTGAATTTTAGTTTATGTATTTAATTGAATTATAATTTAGGTTTAAGGACTGCGTACTATGTGCTAATGATGAGAAAAAAAGTCACGTAGATTGAACATTTGAGCGCATACTAAAACAAAGCTTGAATTAGGCATTAAGTTAGTGTGGTGATAAATGTTAAAAAAAAAAAATTTGGGTGGAGTAACAAAGATCAAATAAATAATTATTCTTCAAATTAAAAAATCCCAATAATTAATACTGTAGGCCTAAAATTAAGATAGAAAATATGCACAAAAAACATTTCTGGTCTTTGATCACATAATTGTAATTTTTAGAAATTTAGTAATCAAAAATTACAATAGATACCTTAAAAAAGTAGGGATAAATAACTTATTTCTCCCATTATATAGAATATGAGTTAACATTTAAAAAATCAAAATTTGCGGAAAAACTGAAAATAAAGAAGCTTAATTACGTTATCGAAATAAATCTTATTATATACATAAATATAAATATCATATTATATATTATATATATATATATCGATATATATATAAATTTATATTATTAGATATATAAAGTAGTGATGCCATTATGACTTTTCGTGACGTATATTAGAAAAGATGTATAAAGTTTCAAAACTTTGACAATTTACTACTATGTATGTTAAGCTGATCACATGCGAGTTTTCAAGTATCTAGGATGTATATAGGGTAACATTACCCACCCATGAAGCGTAGTCAAAATGTGTTAGTAATTTGTGACGTTAAGAGGTGAGATTAGGACTTAGAGAGGTACCGGAAATGCCAGGTGTTGCGAAAGAGAGTGAGACAACGAGGTGACGCAGAGATAACAACCTAAACAAAAAAATTATTTATTATTATTACGTTACGAAGAATGATTCATGAAAGGGAATCGATTGTGATTCCGGAAGATTCCCTGAAGATACGTTTTTTTACGACAAAATCGATAAAAGTATTCCACCGAGGAAGTTACCTATTAACAGCATAAACACGGTTTGACTAACGATAGAGGATGTACGATCAGAAAATTATCGTATCGTGATAAATTTGGAGGTTGGTTAGATGGTGACCTTAATCGTCGTAGACGATGTTAAGTAAGTGTGGTTACACGAGGGAACTAATACCAGAAGATGATTCCGTATAAGTGAAATTTGGTTGAGAGGTTACCAGAGTTCATTTTAAAGAGGTTGATTTGGAATATGAGAGATTGATAACGGAAACACAGGTGCTGGAGAAGTGGGTGGACGAGTTTATCAAAATTGATCTATAACAAAAAATATGACTTTGCTTAATATAGGTTAAAAGACGTAGGCTCACAATATGAGGGTTATAAGTGCTAATAGGTGTCTAGGAACATCTGATTGGGGTATGAATGAAAAAAAGCATAAGAGTGAAAAAAGAGTGAAGGAAAGAATGAAGGAAGGAATGAAGAAGAATAAAGAAGGAAAGATGAAACGAAAAGAGTCTGAATCAGAGGAGTAGGAGTTGACAGATGCAAAGGTGTGGTAGGTTAAGTGACGAGATGATTAATATTTGTCATGATTAATATATGGTGTGTTTATATATTTTTATTGGGTACTGTAGAATTGTAAGAAAAAAGGGTTCAGACCATAAGAAAATAACAATAAAAAAAAAATCAATAAATAATGAAATAAATACAATTTACTTTTTGCATTTTTGTAATATTAAAGAACAAAACATTTCAAACACTTTAAGTAAAATAAATAAATAAAAAAAAAAAAATTAAAAATTGTCAACAGACATTTAAAGGGTAGTCATAACAATTTCATCCTATTGAATAAATAAATTTTTACTAAGATTTTAATTTTAATAAACATAAAGTAGTATATAGTAAAATCAGTAATAAAACAATGAAAATCCGACATATTGATCTTGATATTTGTTTCAGGTAAATTCGAAGTATTAACTATGATAAACATAATATAAGTTCCTTTATAAAGATAAATGAATATATGTAACGTAAAAAAAAGTTTCAAAATTAATAAAGCTAAATAAAGCTGTAATTGTGTAAGAATATAAATGTAAAATCATAACATAACTTAAAGAATAAAAGTTAAATTAAAAAAAGTCAACTTAAATAGTAAGTAAATATCATAGACATAAAAAAAAAGTAAATATTAAAAACTTTTACAAAAATATTTTTAAATAAATGTTATTTTAGATTAACATGGGTTAATATTTAAAAAAATTATATCTAACTTACTAGCAATAATATGAATACCAGGAATATATGCAAACGTTAAACAAAGTTTTTTCAATTAATAAGTTTATTAGTCATTGAATAAAGAAACATTAATGTACAAGAAAAACTAAACATCATTAAACATGATAAATATATTGCAATGTGGAATAGAAAAAATAGTTTAAAATACTGCAATTAGTAAAATTAAGATATTATAAATTTAGCAAAATATATCCTGGGGTATGGAAAATATACTCTGGTTTTGTCGATTTGGAGTATAATTTGAGATCATAAAATACACAAAAAAAATGGGAATATTTATATACTGAAATTCAATATTTCATTCTAACAAATGTTTAACATATAAACAAATCATCGGGAAATATAAAAATGATAAAAATGACAAAGAAAAAATAAAAAACCTTACGAGAAAAAATGTTAACAATTACAAAGTTCAACCTAAAAAAAGTAAAGTAAATAAATTGCCATGAAATAATAATAATCATAAATTTTTAGTGCTTAATACTAACATGTAAACAGTTAATATTAAAATTGGAATGAGAAATGTGAATGTTAGACAAAAAAATGTATTAGTACATGTAGATAAATATACGAACAACGAAATATGTAACGTAACACAAAAAAGATTTTTTGCTTAGTTAGCTAACAGTGATAAAGTTTCTATTTCTCAATACTTCAATATACAAAAACTAATTGAACCATAAAAAAACAATTGCCAAATATAAATTTCACAAAATACCTAGATTTTTTAATAACAAATAATAGATGAAATAAGTTACTTGAATAAAAGATAATAATAGTAAAATGTATAGTTGTACGAATTAATAAACTTAATTTTCAGATAAATCAATAAAAAAATGCAAACAAAGTTTAAGTAAAATAAAATATCAAATTGATTTGATCCTATTGAATTAATGATTAAAGTCAAATTCAGAAGTACAATTTCAGCTAAAAATACATAAAAAAGTCTTTTAATATAAACATTAAATATATGCTTCCAACAAAGTGAAACCAAAATTTTTTAACTCAAACGTATACCTTGCTTCTCTAATTTAGTGACTTATTAATGTTTTCTAAACAAAACACTAAACCACAAAGCACCTCTTTAACGGCAAATTTAACAAAGTTAATACTTAGAAAAAACAGTAAAATAAGAAAGGATAAAAAAGTAACTATTAAGGTATAGGTACATAATTACATAATAACAAATGTTAAATTTTAATTAACACATATTGATTAATATTTCATGATTTACAATTAATATAAGATTATTTATTTACAAAAAATTGATTCTTTAGATAATTGTAAATCGATAATATGATTACATAAAAATGTTATTCAACATTAATAAAGATAAAAAGATATATGAATAAGAAAATAATGTACAAGAACAAAACCTAATACCAAGACGAAAATGATAAATGAATAAATATAACATTACAAGTAAATACTTAGAAACGCAAGTAAGTACTTAGACAAAGAGTAACAAAACGTAACTTATTAGACCTATTTCAAAGCATATCTTAAATTACACAAATGTTAATTTTACCATTAACAAACTATTTGATTTACGTTGAAATGTCGGTATAATTTCCCGGATAAACATAGCAAAAACCAAAAATGAATTCTTTATACTAAACAATAAATATGTAAATAAACAATGTTTTGAAATTAATAGAGATAAATAGCATCATATGAACCCATAAGAAAAATAATGTAAAAAGAAAACATAACACAAAAGAACACGAATAAACAGTTAACAATTTAAAAAGTTGAAACATTATAAAGTACTAAATTGATAAAAATTAACATATTAATATTTTTATAACATATCTAACATATTAAGTTAATTTTACATAATAAAAAAAATAATTTAACAAAAAAATTTATCATAAAACTGACAATTATATAAGAAAAACGATATATCTTAAATAATATAATTTTATACACAAAAAATAAATAAAAAATAAGTTAATATATGATAAAAAATCATGTAAGTGTAATAGTTTAAGATTTAAGGAAGTAAATAGTTCAATCTGAACACCCACAGTTGAAATACACAATTTAATGATTTTGATTATTGAATCTATTGATTACATGTAAAATGTCGGAAAACCAATTTAGGATAAAAATGAAAAACAAAATAGGTTCTTTATATACTAAAATAGAATATTGATAGGTAACAAAACGTTTACTAATACAGCTAATCTAAATACATTGAATGAAGATTATGTAAGAAAATAAAACGATATGTAATGAAATAAACTATAGCATTAACAAATTCAGAAAAAAAAAAGAATATAAATTATAAAAAACATAACTTATTAAAATTTATAAAGGCATGTTCAAAAATATATGTTAATGTTTATAGTAAAATATATGTTAATTTTTAAAAAGGTAAAGTTAAACAATAATTAATTATGTCATTGATACTTACTCATCCTAAATCTGCGCAATCTACATCTCTGAAGTTACATCACACAATAAAAATATCCAAATTCTCTAACACCATACAATTTCACTGTCTCTGGATTGATACACAATTGCACA
>JABUQX010009770.1:0-5000 GCA_015478945.1 Trachelipus rathkii | reverse complement strand
TATGATATATTAATATATTAATATATAAATAATATATATATATTATAATATATAAGTAAATATATAATATTAAATATATATAAATATATATATATATAGTATTATAATTTATATAATATATTAGTATAATATATAATATATATTAAATATAATAATAAATAATAATGATTGAATGGTTGTTAATATATTATATTTGATTATATTATATTTGTACATATATAATATATGATTAATTTAATATTGATAGTATAATTATTATATTATTTTTAATATAATGATATTTATTTTCGTGTTTGCGTTATTAATTTAGTATGATTATTTTATTTTATTATTATGTGAGTTAGTATTTATAAATTATTTATAGAATAATAATAATTATATATATATATAAGTTTTCCTATAAGGGTCGAATAGCCAATTATGATTGTTTTCTTGTGTTTATTATTTATTTTGTTTCAGTAATATATATATATGTATTATAAGTTATTGATAAAGTATATTATTATTGGATGAGAGTTAATGTAATAAGTATATATTAATAATATTATTATATATTTTATATATATTGTATATATCTATATATTATATAAAAATATTATTATATATATATGTATATATTTATATTATATATATTATATTATATTATATCATTATAATATATATAGGATATATGATTAAATATATTAATATATAACTTATATATATATATAAATTTATATTAAATTAATATATATATAATATATTAATTATAGTATAATATTAAATTTATATAATATATAAGTTTATATAATATATATAGTTAACAATAATATAGAATGAGTTGTGTATATAAGAAATATCTTTTGTATAAGTTATAATTGAGGTATAGCTTATTATAGTACTTTATTTAATTCTAGAGTAATTATTAATTAATATGTTATTATTTTAATTATTAAATTATTAATTAATAATGTAATGTGATGCTATTTTTGGTGGGCTGGAACTAAATTATGGATCCTATCATTAAAGCGAACAGTTGATAGAAATGATGAATACATCTCTCGAGAATACGGCGGGTTTTCACAACCTAAATTTTATAAAGGAGGCGGATACGAAATAACTATTCATTAGGGCCGTGTTACAGTAAGCTATCGAGAATCTATAAGTCGTAAGATGAATCGTATTATAACCATATTCGTGTCTTAATATCAGAGTGTGCTATCTATCTGGATCCTTGTACATAACAAATTTATATTATGGATATAATATAATTACAAGATCTTCGTATATAACTGAAATTAGTTATAGTAGGGTGGTCATGTGAACATTCTGCGTTCAATGCATTATAATGCTGGATCATCATCGGATCGACAATGCGATTCATGTCATGAGATACTGCTGGTGTGCTAGTAATCATATTAATAATGATAGCACTTCAAGTAATCGTCTAATTAGCATTAATATATATACAATAATAAACATGTGACATTGTACAATTAACGTGGTAAAATCCACTCATTTATCTTCCACGTTGCCAAAGATATATATAAGTTGCATATAGCTTGATTAGGCGCTGCAAATAAAATAATAATAATTACGTGCCTTTTGTAGTACCTTATTTCTGGCAAGGGACAGGGGTACGATTTCTGGTTACCTGTTTCTGGGAATATGGCGCGACACAAGACGTCAATGCAAAACATTGCTTGTATCGAAGAAATTAAAAAAAGGCACCAACCAAGCATGTTTTCCATTACAACTCGATAAGATTAAATCAAATTAACAGTCATTATAGATAACTGATAATGCCACAGTTCTTTGTTTTCACATAGCTGTATATAAAAAGATGGAGATTTTAAAATGTAAGGAATTTCCTATTTGCCTGACCATTGGAAGCGCTCAACTACTGAGAAGATATTTTCCAGACTAGTCAACACACTTTAGATATCTCGGGGACTTTTCTTTGGAAAATAATGTCTGTTATGCATCCACAAACTGAACGCATGCACTCGGCAATGCTTAGGCATTTCGTTTCTGGATTTATAGGCAAAGTAAAGGGAGTTGAACCCTGATGTAATAAGTTTTACACTGTATGATATATCGATATGCTTTGACATCCAGGATATTACCTCCTGAACTTCGAGATGTTCTTAATGATTTTATGAAAATGGTAAACGCCATTAAATCTAGTTCACTTAATAGTCGCCTTCTCCGTTTGTTGTGTCAAGATTTCCACTGTCTTGGAAGTGTTTTATTAGTTGTACTACTTTTAATAACAATACAGAAGTGCAGATGGCTATTAATTAAATTCGCGAGAGAATATAATAATGTATTACTTCTAGTGAAGTGTTATTCTTAAAATCTGTGATAATAGAGAAGAGATGGCCGAAATCTTTTCAGTGAAATAAATAACTCATAATCATAAAAACCAATGAAAAACTAGAATGAACTGGCATGATCTGAATGAACTTTTCACATTTTTTATCGTACTAAAAATGATAACTGTGAAATTTCTTCTACTGTCAACAAGGGAAATTCCAGAAAACAATTGCATTGAAAGTTTCTATAAACGGTAAAATGGGAAAGTCATTGACTATAAAACTTTTAAAATTTGGGGAAAAAAAGTTACATCAGGAAAAGTATACACTAATGTTTAAAATAATACTGCGAAAATTTCTTATGATTGGAGAAAATTTGATATTACCGTAACAATCTAACGTAATCTTATTTCAATTTTACACTTTATTATCAATCTTCTATGTAATTGATAATTAAGTTCTTACTGCCAGATTATTAGTTAGAAGTAACAGAGCTATAAAATTATATTACTTATAAACTCTTAATATCAATCGTTTAGATAAATGCCCATCATATTCACTTATCTTAAACAATGATACTAATTGAGAGAGCAATATATAAGACTAATCTTAAATGATACTCTACTCTATTAAGCAAATGTCTTATATGAATGTATTATATTACATTATATATATATGGTTAAAAGTTCTATAAAAAATTATTATACTTTATGGTATAAGTCGAGTATAATATAATTAATTGTACGATGTATAAATAGTATTATTATATTAAGATTATATAATATTATATTATTGTATATTTGCTCTATATAATTTATATATCAGGTGGCGTTTTATTTGAAATTTTACCGTTTTCTAATGGAATCTCTCGATAGATATGCGGGTAATGTGGTGTTTTTTACCAAAATATAATTATTTATAAAATAGAATTAGTAATAAATATAATATTTAGGTCTAACATAAACTTATATCTTACCGTTTCCTATATTGTCTAACTTAATAATCTTTAGTGAGCATAAAGGATAATTTCCTCATTATTGATGTAAACTTGCATTAAAATAAAACATTTATGCAAATTGACCGATCATAAAATATTGAAATTGTAGCAGCCTGATTTTACGATTGTCACTGTCGAATAACAACCCACTCAAGGAATTTTGAAAGACATTTATGAACAAAGGAATAGCATAAGCACATCTATCTTCCCTCAATTTTATACCCTAATATATATTTTTTAGTGGTAATATTTATTATTAATTAATATAATATAATATTAAATATAATATATATAATATTAATTAATTTATATATAGTATATAATATATTAATAATATTATATATAATATATATTATATATATAATAATATATATTTAATAATATTATATAATATATTAATATATATAATTATAATAATATAAATATATATATATTAATATTTTTATATAAATATATATATATATATATATATATACTATAAATTAATATATATATATAATAATATTAATAAACAAAAAATAAATATATGAAAGTAATAAATTATTCTACGGATAATTTTAATCGGTACGAGATAGTTGGATTTTAATGATGGCTGAAAACTGGTAAAAGGTGAGGTACAATTTGCGGATTATAAGTTTGCAGATACCACTGTTTAATAGACAAATCACCAAAAATCTTTTGGTATGACTTGTGTCGTCTAAAAATAATTAAAAGTGACAATATTATAATATCATATAATATTCAAACCATATTCTGAAATACAAGGCAACAAAAATTTGTTCCCCAATTGCTATATTAATGTGAATATTATTATGATTAATTATTATTAATTAGTATTTATTAGTTAATAATTGTAGAATTATTTAATTATATTTATTGATATATAATGGGATTAACTTATTTATTTATCGTGGGAATAGATTGAGTTTTAGTTATTATTATTAATTATTTATAAATTTATTAGTTGGTGGTTTTATTATTACTGATTAGAGGTCGGAGAGCAAAAGAGAGTTGGCACACTGTAGTTGTGTGTAATTAAATGAAATAATTTTTCGAATCTTTACTGTGTAAGTTACCTACTTTTCCTTCACTGAAAATTAAATATATAATTGTGTGGTTGTTCCTATTCAAAGTTCCCAGTTTTACAATAAAAGATGAAAACTATATAGAGACAGAATAATGAAGAAAGTAAACTATATTATATATATACTATTCAATGATGAAAATCCGCTATATACATTTAATATAATATTTATATATGTTCCTGTTATTATAGTTATTGATTTTTTCACAGCATATATATTTTGGCAAGCACACATATTTGAATTCTAGATTAACTGTTTTGTAATATCACCATAAACCGTATTTAAGTGTTATTTCTGCTCACGAGAAAAAAAATAAAATTATAATATATAATATTAATTATATTATTAATATAATATAATATATTAATTAAATATTATTTAATTATAATATATATATATATACTTTAATATAATATTATAATATAATATAAATATTAATTATATATATAATATATTATATAATATTATATAATTATATATAAATATAATATATTATTAATGATATAATATATATAGATATATATATATATACTATATAATATATATAATTATATATAATATATAACTATAGTATATCAGCTTTCGATTTGTCCGTCATATGCTATCTTAAAAAATCATATTATT
>JABUQX010009769.1:35000-71668 GCA_015478945.1 Trachelipus rathkii | reverse complement strand
GGGAGGAAGAGGTATTTCGTACTCTTGGTGTTGAGGATTATTACTCCTCTAATTGACTTTACTGATTTATCATTCGATTTAACGTGGTGTATTTATATATAATATTAGTCGAGTTACGAAACAGTAAACAATAAAGCTGAAAGCAGTAACCAACTACATGATAACAAATTCGGTGAACATGTAAGTTAAAAGCAGTAAAACACAGCCATTAAGAACATAGAGGGTGGTTACTATCCACTACATGTGGATTAGTAATGCGTTTGTTTTAACTGCTTTACTGTTAAACTTTCCTGTTTTACTGCTTTAAGGTCGTAAAGTATATGTTTTTAATAAAATTGTAACAATTGTTCAGTAAAATAAAATGTTTTAATATCAGGCACGCTGGTTTTTTTCTTACTGTAATTTTTTAAAAAATGTTATAAATTAAAAAGTACTAAGTAAATATAAAGAGGTTGTAATGAGTTACAGTTTTTAAGGTTCGCGAAAATGTTTTTAATAAAATGTTTAAGTGCCTAAAAATTAGGGTGGGCTACAAATTGCCCATGGAAGACAAAGGGGCTGGTCGGTGTTTATAAGTGTAAATGTAAGTGCAAGTGTCATAGGTGAGTGTAAGTGTCATAAGTGAATGTGTGGTTAAGTGTAAGTGGTGGTGTGATGTGTGTTGTGTGAGTGTGTGTGTGTGTGTGTGTGTGTGTGTGTGTGTAAGTGTAAGTGTATCTGGTGTGTGGGTGTGAGTGAAAGTGTATAAGTATAAATGTGTGGTGTGTGGTGTGTGTGTGTGGTGTTGTTGTGTGTGTGTGGTGTGTACAGGATGGAAATAAGTTAGGATAGATCCATACAGGTCAGGTGTACCTTACATGAACCTCATGTAGCAATAGATACCTACAAAGGCTAGGCATCATTACCTGGTCTTATGCTGCTCATAGGGGTGTGTGGAGGCTAGGGTGGAGCAGTTTGTAAGGATCGGTAGTGTAGGCTCCAGTTGTAGGTTAGGGTTAAGGCTTCAGCGCTATAGTTGTAGAGTTGGTTAGGTAAGGGTTAGGTAAGTGTGTGGCGTATAGGTTAGGTTTAGGCTATGGTTTAGAGGCAAGGGTTAAATCTATTTGCTTATTGATAGATGAAATTTCTGGTCATAGACAAGGTTTAAGTTATATATTGTTTGATCATATTTTGAGTACTATAGGCTCTCTCTCCGCCCTCTCTCTCTCTCTCTCTCTCTCGTTCATTTCTCTCTTCCTCCCGGTTGCCTCTCTCATCCTCTCGTCTGTTCGTCATGTCGGCTTTTCTATTCATATATATATTTATCCTATATATAATATCACTACTACTATTACTATTACTATTTTATGATATTATTAATTATACCTGATAGTGTCATAATTTATATGACTATTAGGTGATTTTGTGATTTACGTCTTATATTTATACTGAGTTATATTAGACTGCAGTTATATTATTTTTCTGCGGCCGGGTCTTATATACTAGTTATATTCGTAGCGATCATCTTCAACACAATTTATCCTAACTATTGTATTTTTCAATTTCATACTATGTGTCGCTGAATTAGCTGACATTATATATTATATATATATTATTTAATATTATAGTATATTTATACTATATATTAGTACTTATTTTATTTTATATAGGTATTATATATTATATTAAGTATCTTATATGTATTATATATGATAGTATTTTGCATATTACTCTATTACTTAATATTAGCCTTTTATCTAATTAGGGTATTTATGACTATATACATTACTTTGGCTCTTCTTAGTGACGGTGTCGGCCTTCATTGATACTTATAGTATATATATATTATGTACTGTAACTATACATACTATATAGTCTATAGTTAATTTTATTTTTTTTAGCTTTTTCGTATTTAATATTTGATTATTGTGTTTGAAACTCATCCAATAGGTTTGGCAATTCCTGAAAGTACCTAATAATTTGGCTGCAAGAATTAAAATTATAACAAAAAAAAAAAAAACAAATAAATAGACAAAATAAATACGCCTATTCATTAATATATAATTTTGAATCATATCATTTATATCAGGTGAACATTATACAAAAATGATAAAATTTGTTTTCTAAATATTATAAAATGGATATTATATTTTCTTTTGGAATAAATAATGCATACTAGAACAACGACTCTACTGAATGGTCTTTGCACAAGCATGACTATGATTTTGGGTCCGATATGTATCAAGATTAATGCGATTTGCGATATGCGCTCGCGCGTATCTACGCTAGGATGAGAGATTCGTTGCATAATTTCATCTGTTAGTACAGAATTCAAACATACAATAATAATGAATTACGTTTCAGAACTTCATCGTACGCTAATCCATTCACTCAAAAATCAGCGACAAAATACAAGGTCTGTATCGCTATAGATATAATTAAATTCAATAATAAGAATGACTTTTTGTAATCATACTAATATTGCTCTAACGACGTGAGCTAGCATACGTGTATCATGCATTTTACTACTGTGATAGCTCGCGCATGTGACTCACTGCGTGTGTGTATACTACGACGCCGATACATCTCTCGGTACTATTATTCTTGTAGCAGTTGAACGTGGCGTTCGGATGCTCTCTCATTCGTATCTTTTGCACAAGCTGTTTCATCATACATCATCTTTACTCAGCTATTGGTACTCACATCGTCTCAGTGGATCTCTTTCATTGTCACTACTTCGCTACTTGCAGTTTTAAGTTTCTATATTGGCTTCTATCTCTACTAGTCATCTCTCTTCCTCATCTCATACTCTTTCCTCTTGTATGCGCCGTATTTTCGTGTGCAAATCCTCTTCTCTCTCAAAGAGATTGAGACATATATTTCTGCTCACTCTGATCGTTCCATCCTAGGCGTTTCGTTCTTGATACTTGGGTTAATATCAATAACGTTGATCACCTTCCTTTTCTCTTGACAAAGACGAACAAGCAGCCTCTTCAATGTTTTTCCTTCTGAAAATCAGGGACATCTTCGTGATCATTATTTGGTGGTCCTGATGCCTCAGTTTTTATTTTTAAGAAGTGGTTTACATATCCTTCAAATAAAAACTCATTCTCTTTAAACGACTAATCAAATATTTAATTATTTTATCCATCTCTAATGTAACTGAATTTCAGGTGTTGTGTATACACCTTCAATAGCACGCTCATTCTTGATCGATGATTGCTTTTCGCACATCTTTCTTCAACACATATTTACAAGAGTGGCTCATATTAATTTATTTTTGACACGTTTAGCGAGAACAGGGATGTATAAGTCTTGGAGGAAGAATCTTAATGTTAGCTGTACCGAAATATTTATCATTGATCCCATTCTTAATAGATTCAATGTCTGGTACTTTATCCACCTATTAGTTGTTTCAGGGGGACCACAAGCGGTACTTCATTCGTTTCTCGAACATTAGGATAACAGCGATGTATGTCATAATCCATGATTCTCTTGTCCTTTAGTTGGAGGGTAGTATGTACGAATGGTTCGAGTGCGACCTCATAACAATGAAATCTGATCTATTAGAGTCTGTTGTTAACAAAATCACTCTCGCTAAGACCGTTGAATATAGTCGTTAATGTTTTAATGCTTTTCATCTGAATGATCAGGTCTTGAACTGATTGGGTTTTTAACTCTTGGTTCCACATCTGAATTGCTGGTGAGGTCTATACTACGGATCTTCTTTTATACTATCTCTTGTTCTAATGGTGAGATTGTAGCGGTCAACAGCCGATACGTTATGCAACATCCTTTTCCTTTATTAAAGTCTTTATGTCCATGCCATGCACAACCATGGTATACGAAAGGCATTTTTCACTCCTTTTACATAACCGAATATCCCGTCAGGTAGCCCTTGTTTTTACTTTTAAACCTTTCTCTCCACACGTTGCGAGCGTGTCTTATGTTTATATATTCACAACTTTTTCTTTGATACCAGAGCCAGCGTTAGCCTCGTATGTGAATAGGTTTAGGGTTCTCTCGACTGAATAGTATCTTCTTTTCCTCTTCAGCATAAACATTTTTATACGTGTAAAGCATAAAGTCTGCAATTGTCTTCTCTGTGCTCTTTGTTATCTAGACATCTATATCAATTCTCTCTTCTCTTATGTCATCTCGCTCCTACTCATCTCCATATATTATTATATATAATATATATTATATATTAATATATTACTTCATAAACTAATATTTTCTTAAGTATATCTTAGTATATTTACATCTTGGACACAGTACTTTTCACATTCTTTTATATCAAAAATATTATATATGGTATATATTCTTTACCTATAAACTATTTTTATATAGTATTATATATATACTCATATCAAATTCTCTATATATATATTAATGCTTTTCATCTGTTTATGTACAATTTATATCAATGTTAAGAAAAGGTGTAATCAGGAATATAGGATCTTATTTAATTTATATTTAATATGTATTTTTTATATTTTAAAAATAATGTAATAGGGAAAGAAACCTTGGAATTGCTTTTTCACTAACAACTCTATTGCATCTGCATTTAGGTAAGCGGGTTTACAATCGCCGCGCGATGGGTGGTGAAAGCAATGGTATCCTGAAGTCTATATTTCTCATTGGTCGACTTCTTCTCACCATTTGAAAATATGATTATTACTCTACTCCCCCCGTGTTTTTAAAGGGTTTCTGCTGAATAGCTAATTCATCGGTAACTCGGTGGGTGCCATTGTGGATGCAAGTGAAGATAGATCAATTAATTTTATCTCTGTATTTTGTGAAGCAACAAGTATTATCGGTTGACCTTAGGATTTCTTCAGTCTGGAGACTCATCAGTTTTTAGTCTAGTATAGTTTGCTTTATCGTGGCGTTTTTTTCGGTCTCTAATACCTATAGAATGTTCTTGTTCTTGACAATGTGAGCATGACTCGTCGCACCTTGCTGTATTGTAACAAATTTCGCATTATCTGGTGGCGTGGTAGCGCGCCCACGCTTAAATAAGAGAACGGGATCACTCTATTTATTTACATATACATATCTCCTTTATCTATCATACACCCGTTATGTATCGTTCGCCTGTGTATTTGGGTCGGGGTCTACTATAGTTAACATGTATATCGTTAACGACCGGATCTAGTATACTTTCTCTCTTTTAATTTTTTTCTATGTAGCATATATGTCGATATTCGTCTTCGTTAGGCTCATATATGGTACTGATGTTTTTGCAATACAGCTTTTGTGCGTCGTGTTGGAAATGTACTGGTTTATAAGTACGTATACAGCATTATTTTTTGTTCGCGAGGCAGAGTTTGCAATTTATTTTTTGCACGTATTTTATTTGAATGTTTTTAACACAGAATGGCATTATAAATTCACGATTACATTCACGACATCATGGAAATATCATCATGGTCAAAATGAACTTGACACTTATCGTATAGACACTGTCTACATCCATTATGTTCACAGTCTAATTTATGCGCGGATTATTACTGTTGAAAGTATAACAATAAGTGCAAAAGAGTAACCGTTCATATATGATTCTTTTTTCTTGGTATTCTCCAAACCTAACTTTAACTTATCTTCTGTTATTGCATAGTAATGATTTACTCCATCATGGCTATAATGTATAAAGGGTCATTTCTGTTTTCGTTAGATGGATTAAAAAGTATTTTTACCATTACCTTCAGGACCGAATACGACTATCGGCATTTTTCGATTTCTCGATTTTTTCAAAGTCAGTTACTATGAAAGATTCTGTATATTCCATACCACATTTTTGCTAATGCTTGCTGCCTCATTCTAATTGTACACGAATGTATATGTTTGGCCTTTACACATTCACGAGTTATTTTCCTAAACAGGACAACAGATTTGAAAGCGCAACCTACATCCCCTTTCTCTAGGTGAATTTTACTAATGTAACGATGTTTGAAAACTAAGATTTTGTGGTACGAATGCCATGGTTTTAAGTCATCGCTTTGCCTTTTAGCTAACATGAAACGTAGCTCTACTTTGAATTATGGTTAAAAGATGCCTTGTCACCGGACTGGAATGATCTTCCAAGCAGTTCTTTATAGATACATCTGTTGGATACAACCAGCCAATATATGTCAGAGTATCTCGGCACTGTAATACTGATATTATACAGAATTAATTACTGTTCCGGTCAGGTGACTGATCATGGGTGAGCATGAGGGAAGTGAAAGGATTTTAATTAAGGAGGCCCACCAGCTTATTACGTGTAAATATCAGATAATTTAATTTGAATGTTCTAGAGTCAGTCTCTTAAGGTGTAAATATACAACGGGGCTTGTCGGAGATATCGTCACTCTTGGAATCCATCGGGGAATAAGGTTTCTATATGGCTCGATAACCTTAACTTGGTTGATAGTTGTGACGGTGTTGCATTTGATGTGTTTGTTGGTGTGTGGCTCGTTAGCAGGATGATATGGGTTTGTATGGTGCGCTGGTTTTTATGGTGGTGGTTGTTTGTGCTTGCTATTATATATCATTAGCAATTCTATTACGAAGGGATTAGACCTGGATACATAGTCATTTTATTATTTATGATCATAATTTGTGATATCAATTATATATAAAGTTTATTCAAAGTTTAGGGCCCTATAACATATAATATATAAATATATAGATTATATATACCTTCCATTTCCATATATTAAAATATTATATTATACACACAGCAAAACTAATAATTATATCGCATATATATAAAGGGTGCGATGAATTGACGTTCACGATAGGATGCTTTTTAACCTCACTCAATAATGGATGGTTTGTATAGAATCATAAAATATTTTGTTTAAAAGTCTTTAAAGATAAAACGAGTTTTCAAAAGATTAAGAAAATTATAATTAATATTTTGTCTATGACATATGTATTAATCATATATCCTCTCGCTTATATTGGTTTAATCTATGATATATAAATATAGTTATTATATATTTATCTTTAAAGCTTTAGAATTTAATTGAATATGATGGTTGTGTTTTTTTTAGGACACATCTGATTTATATTTTTAAAATGTATGATGCACTAACTAGCGTTTTTATAATGTGCGGTGTAGTTTTCTAATTGGCTCTATCGAATAAAAATAAAAAAAAGATGCATCCATAGTCGATTGTCATTGATTTTGAAAATCCTCATGTCGTTAGATATAAAAAACTCAGACTCAATGATACAGACCACGGGCCGAGCGAATAGATGATCTTAAAGTGTTGATTTCGTTAAGATATCTTGAATTAAGAAAAGACTGCGTACTCGATGTAGTCTCAGCGATGATTTATATCTACACGCGACCAACACACAGCTCCCCAAACTGATACGCAGAGTGTACCCCAATTCACCTCTGTATGATACCGCGTTGCCAGATTTACCAAGTTTGTTTAGATAAAATCATAGACTGAAGTCATATTATGCGATCCACTGATCTAGTGCACATAGTGGAATATAGCGTTAAATTATTTTTGTGTGTTCGACATTGATATATTTTTGAAAAAAGGTTTACGGAGCTTAAAATAATAATAATAATAATAATAATAATACATAATATCTAATAAATTAAAGAAAAGATACTTTACTTTCTTGTAATAGTAAAAAAATTAATTTTAAATAATCAAATAGGAATCGGACTCATTATTTATAAATACTACTGTTTAAACATAAAAGAGGAAGTCAGCCATATGTGTAGGAGGGTGAAGCGGTGGGAAAAGAGGGAATCAAAACGATGAATTTAAATCTTATATTCCTACACCTTATCATATGTATAAAGTTTTTGAAGAGAAAAAACAAGATAATAAAATATAAAATAATAACATATAAAAACAAGGAAAATAAAAACGAAAATAATAAAAAAAGATATAAATAAGAAGCATCATTCCTCAGCAATCTCTCATTCCATGGCATATAGCCGTGGAACGTTGGCAATAAGCTAAATTCTCATAGATATGAGTTACACACATTTAGAGCTGCTATAAAACTTGCGTAATTGTTCTCAGCGTGTACGGTTGCTGAGAGAGCAAATTACAATACGAATGCTTTAGTTGGTGGACTGCAGCAAAGCTGATCGGCGCGATTATTTGGGTGCCTGTATCGGTTGTGTTACTATTGAAAAATAAGTAGTGTTACATAGGGCACATAGATAATAACCTATAATAATAATATAATCAATAGGGAAATGGGATAATGAATGGTCAATACTCACATACTCGTTTGGTTGTATAGATTAGAGAGTGTTACGTTTTGTTGTTTGGATGCCAGATTGTGTTCAGTATGATATGTTTGTTGTTGATGTTGCTGTTAGGGCGGGATGCGCATAATAAGCGTTTGTTAGATATAGATTTGTGTGTTGTTGTGGTTTGTGTTAGTTTCGTCTTGTATATGTTGTTTGTATTGGTGTTTAGACTAGGTTAAAACTATATCACAGCAGATCACGTATACCAATGAAAATATACAATTCATTGGGTATAATTTTGGAGGACATAATTAAGTGAATTTAGGGATGTATGACACCGGTGTTTTCGCAATTGGCCTAGTAATTAGGATCTGAGCACCATATCTCTAAAATATTAATGTTAATTTCTAGCTGCAGCATATAATTGGTTCGCTGATAGGATAGAGATATTTATGGTAATAGCAGATAGATCATTTTGAATGGTGATATTCAGTTAGATTGGTGATGGTATGTTTTTAGGCGCCATAATATAAATCGATGTCTCTACAGGATCGATAGCATATATTACTACGTGCTCACTGGTTTGGTATAGATATATCGAAGAAATTTTAATAACTTCGCACGCATAGAGAATTGAATTATCGCTGATTATGTGGTAAAGAGCTGTTATATTTCAAACTTTTGTTCATAGATAAGGCTTGGAAATCCATGGATCCTGCGGAAGGAGTTCACGCAGAATCTCGTATCGGAAGGTCTAGAAATCTCGCACTATAGTTGTTTCCAGAGAACTTTTTGGAAACTGGAAAATCTTTGGCCATAAGCATGACTGAAATATTTTCGAAGAATAAACAAAAAAAAAAAAAAAATAAAAAAAAATATTAGATTCAAAAGAAAAAGAAAAAAAAAAAAACAAGTAAGGGATACTAATGATACTCTAATTATATTATATAACCTATATATTATATATTTAACTTATATATATAAACTATATATAATATATAATATATATATATTAAGCTAATTATATGTCAATAGTACTTTATAGTATAATCGGTAATTAATATAGGTATAGAGATATTAATAGACGTAAAATAAGGACTTTGCCTATTCGTTTCCAGGAATATGCAGGTTCTGCTCCAATTTACACCTCTTCTCAACAAGCAGTTATATTATGATCGAATGACTCGGTAATAGAATAGATATCTTGTATTCTGATTATGATATTCTATATATCAGTCAACAGAGCACGGCGAAATGGAACGATTTAACACATCAGAAATAGGTTGGTATAGATATCTTCATAGCGTGTAATATGGAATTGTGAATAGCTCGGTCAAAACTGATATCTTCTATCGCTTGGTGATAATAAACCTGTTAGGAACCTAAGGTGCCTTATATCTTAAATTAGTAATTATTTAGAATAGATTCGCTCTCTTAGAGAAAAAGTGTTGTATTTGTTATTCCCATTTACTTGAACGTGCTTTGTGTCTGATAGTTTGAATGCATACACAACAGGACAACAACACACAGGAACACAACATACAAGCGAACACAGCACAACACTCATACTACCAAGACGAGCTATACAAAGAGCGCATGTCTCTATTTCAATCGGCAGAAACATAGCAAAAGGTAACGGCAACACACAACGCAGCAACAACAAACGTAACATTTTAACAACAACAACAACTCTCGGTATTATTCTTATCCATTATTTATTTGTTTTATATTATTTTATTTATATAATATATTATTATTATATATGCATTTGTCAGATCGTGACAAGGCTTCCAATACGCGTGTCTGGGGGTGTGGGGAAAAATAATTGACACTGGCTGACAGGTCACGCACACTAAAGCCAATTTGGGTAAGGGACTAGCCTCATATATGTGAATTAGTCTATTTTCTATCTCCGGTATAACCTGACTACAGTAACATCTCGGACAAAGTTTTTGAGCTACGCTCAAGGGTAACCAACCAGAGATTGTATGTGGGCCGTTGAGCAAAAAGCGGGGTACAGGCCAATGGATAATTCGAGGAAAATGACATCAAATTGCCTCTGTGGGTCATCTTTTGACAACCTGCGTGAACGGGTAAATAGATTATGGGCTTTGTTCCCATATTGTAACATATATTGATCGCATGGGGAGAAGGGTAATTAGATTCTATACTTTGGTTCCCCTTCTCTCCCCTTTACTTACATCTGGGTTTTTTATCTTACGGGACAGTAAGTTTTTTTATTATGGAGTAATGTATTATATATATAAATATTGTACTATAATATAATAAATCGTCTGAGGATATTATATGTAGTATTATTAAACCTCATTAATATAATTAATTTTTATTTCAATTTTTAAAGAACATCTCCCCGCTCGACAACCTTGTAGCCTATACTCACAGATTAAAAGTATATCATGCAAAAACCTTTGTAAAAAATGCCTATCTGATCAGCTCACTATCCCTTTGCATAAGTGATGCAATACTTATTATTTTATTATAAACAAACTGGTAGATCTGGCATTGCGTATCATACAGAGGTGAACTGGCAACTCTGTTAGACTGGTGTGAGGGACGGCATGTGTTATTTATCTAAAATTCAGCGAGTACTCGATAGAGCATTCTTAATCAGCGCTTCTTACGATCAGATACAACTTATTAGGGTTCACGGGTGTGGCGTGATCTGCTAGGTCATTGATACCTTAGGAGTATATATATATATAAGTCTAAGCACGATAGGGTTATTCAAATCAAACTACCTCTAGATTATCGCGAATGTAGATCATGTGTGGACATAAAAGATGCTATTTTTTGGTATATATATTAAAAAATAATATGATATTCTTCATTTAAAAATAGCATTGTAATAGCAGTGCATAATATTCAGATATATCACATTGTCGGAAAGAGTAAACGTAACTAATCTGATGGCCGAGCTATATAGTGTGGTAACCAGATTTGAAAGAGAAGGAAATATTATGATTTATATTTTTACTAAAAAATAATTATTTCCTTTTCAGAGCTGCTGAAGTTATGCATACATGGTCGGGTTTATGAGTAAAAAGCAGTCCTTAATTCGTGTATTCGTTCTACTCATATGCTCCACCACATATATATAGAATGGCTCATGTTGTATGCTTGCTTAAGTGTGTATTAAAATATAATTTATATAATGGAATGAGAAATATATTGTTACAACATCTCTGTGAGCTATTATTCGGTGGCACTCCCATTTGGGCCGCTAATGTGTGGGTTCGAAGAGACGCTTTTGTTGAATATTTAATTATGCTCTAATGTATCATAGATACAAATATTTTAAGCGTTACCGTTATGTTCATGTAACTATGACGGATCCTTATGGGTGATAAAGTGCTGTGTACTCGAAGAAGAGAAAGACCATATAAAGACATAACATAGTAGTGCTCGTGTACGACGAACATACGGCCCCACTTAATTATAGGTACGTTCACTATGAACGCAAATTATGGGTAATGATAAAACATATATCCGCGGGGTTTGCTTTAAGGTTATGTATGAAATATCGTTTTGGACAGGAAGTGTGCACTCAATTGATGTATCTTGATTGGGATGGGTTGAACATGGTCGTTGTAGAATAGAAGTTCATTGAAGGCATATTACACTAGGATAAGTTGATTTTACAGGCATAGTAGCCAACGTTTGACGCGGGTGGGTTGATATATATTTCTTAAACCTTTTGGCAGATGATCGTCACGTGACACTGCAGGACGACCTGGTGTTTGGTCAGCAAAATGTTCGATAATCCTCTCAGGTACCTTAGAGGTAGTGAGTACAGTACAGAATAATATGGGGTGAAAGATGCATGATTGAGCTGCTGAACGCTTTGTGAAGGATCATTCCACGCTCAGTTGTTGTACTCCATAGGCATCTTTTTTATACCAGAAATTCAAAAAGGTAGTAGGCTAGCTTGTTTTCACTGTTTTAGCCCTGAATGATCGCGCAAAGGCTGGGGTTCTAGACTGTAAAAACCGAGTTGCATTTCTCAGAAGCACACCAAAAAAGAGTCTGTGTAGTCTCTCCAGCAAAGTTCGTTACATAGAAGTTCACGGCCTAGGGAGGAAATTGTTTGGCGGGAACTCGTCAAAGGTTTGTCGGGGGACTTATAGGATAATCTGTTTTTGGAGGGTAAAGCTTGGCGGGGTCCTTCGCTTCAAATAGAGAGGAAAGAATATAAACATGCTGGTCGGAACTGAGTGATAAAAAGGCCCAAACATATACACTTAGATTTGTTTTCAATTTGTCGAATCAGATAGTGAATTGTACAAGAGGAGTCACACATTAGCACGGTATCAGCGGATATAGGTAATTGATTATTATAGGCATGCTTTGGTTTGTGCATCTGGCCAAGTACTGCATCCTTCGTGGGAAAGGAAATAATCGTACTTATTAGGTTGAGAAGAAACTATGCCGTAAGTGAATATGTGTAATCTCAGATATGAGGTAAATGAAGGAAGGTCTGTAGTACATTATATAATATGGGGCCATTTGGAAACAGACGAAGAGAACAATGTGTGTTACCGGACTCCCCACAGTATTCTGGTTATATATACATTATATAGACCATTGATCTGGAACGCACAAAGTAAAAATATGCTGACCTGATGCGATATAGGAATGAATAGAAAGATGATGCGTTAAACGTCTAGGAGTCGATGTGTGATTGGTTAGAATAACCGGAATCAAAAGATAGAATTGCATTGGAACTCAAGGGCACGCCAACGGTAAGGTCCTTTTTTGGCTCTCTAATTTTGGCTCTAAATGCAGTTTGGATACTCTGCTCTTGCAAACGCTAGGATAATAAATAAAGTCACCGGGGTTGTACGTCGATAATTAGACTCAGTGGGTAAACATTATTCTTCGGCACCTCGTTTAGACTGCTAGTTGGAATCTAAGGTCTGGGTAAGAGTTATAGTGCTCAAGGGTTTGTCAATGTTTTCGTACTAGTTTTGGAATAGGATATAAAGGCTTCAGTTGTGGTACAGTGCGAGATAGTGTACAGTACGTACAGGTCAATGAAGGCCTTGTAATTATTAGCAAAGCATAATACAATAATGCAATATCTGTGGGGCATCTCTACCGCTTAAAACATTACACAGATAATATCGTGCAAAGAAATTAAGATTTGCCAGAACTCTGCCTCGTGCCAAATAAATTGTGAATCGTTACGCACCGTTAATTTCCAAGCGAAGTGTGCAGACAGAGCGTATATTAGACAATTTACCATGCCAGGCTGGGGAAATCCAGGTTTTCATATGTTTATGATATCCTACGAGAGCACCGAATGAAACGAGAAGACTATAGTTGAGGCTGAAGGAGTTATATTGTCGTAAGGGAGTACGCAGAAAAAAGAGATTTATATAAATTAAAGTAATGATAGGGTGTAATACTCTTGATTATTTTCAATCAGAAGCTGCAGAATTTTTCATTCATGTTCCACCCTCATGACTGCCACTTATCGTTATATAACTCTATTCGCAGGAGGTCATCTTTTTTCCATTTACTTTAAGTGTCTACTATCTGCCTACACCATGTCCATATGAAGAACGTAAAAGGAATTTCAGGTAGACTAAAGAAATAACTTGCAAGTTCGGCTTCAATTATTTTTTTTGGGTAAAAGTGTCCAGCGCAACTTCCTCCATGGAGCTTCTTTTATATTCTGTTTTTGTCTCTTGTAAACGGGTGAAGGGCAACACTGATGAATGTAAGGGCTGCCAGAAAAAGCAAATCATTGTGTACAAGAATAGAAGCGTGATGCAGCGTATGTTTCGCGGCACATTCTGTCTTCGCGATATACTCTGAATAAACGCAACAAGGAACAATTTAAATTAGAGACCGAAAAACGTTCTGGTATATATCCAACTATTGGACTAAGATTAATGTCATATGATGTACGTATTGGCTCTTGTCAAAAGACAGCGACTCAAACAAACCTCCTTAAGGTCAAATTCGGTGGCAAAAGAGGTATGACTGGAATGTTCTAGACAGTCTTTTACGAAAGCTCATGAACAGAATGCTTGTCAATCTTTGGGCTTTTGACGTTTATTGTAGGGATCCACTGCAGCATATTGACGTGATACTCGAACAATTCATATTGTCACCAATGCTTCTTTGCAATTGACCGCGTGGACCTCCTCTCACACTAGAGCTTTGTCAAAACTCGCAGTTCCACCCAGGCAATTCTCCGGACGTTATATTGTGAGTAACCACACTTTAACACACGATGTGTCTAAAGAGTTTTAAGACTATCAAATTAATCCTAATGGAATAATAGATACATAGATTGTGTTGTGGGAATACTGTTTTAATGAAGGAATACGTTTATAAAGAACTTCTCTCAAAATTTTCTGGGACTTTTCTCGAAAACACTTGAGGATCTTAAATTATGTCACAAGATGAAAGAGTAGACATTTGTCTTCTTAATGCTAGATCTGGCAACTCGAACTACTCGCTCAAGATTAAGGTATTATGATATGAAGATTTAGGATGTATTTCTTGGCTTAAACAGTATGTCAATAACTATAAAATCGAATGATTGTGCTTTTAATTGCAGTCGAAATAAAAGCACAATTCGACGCCCTCGAATACGCAACCAGAGAGTTCTCTTAGCTTGGCCGCTCACAAGTTCTTATAATATCAGTTTTTGTTTGATTTCCAATATGAAGATACCTTGATTATAAGCAAGGAGCTTTCTGGGACACTGAAATAATTTTAGTATCATTTTCCATGGTTCGTAAGGGCCTATTAGATAAACTAGGATAAGACCGACTCATGGAAATATCGAACAAGCCTAGATTTTGCAGTAAGAGATTAAATATCTAATATAATTAATCACATGCATAAGTTTTAAAACAAGTCATATGTCTGTATATCTAACTATACAGAAAGAATCCAAATTTAAAGATTTTTGAGAAAGTTAAGGTATTGAAGTGGATATTTTACTTTGAGAACAAATAGGCATCATTACTGTGTCTGACTTAAGCGAGATGGTTACTAATTCTTACCTACTCTATGAATTGTTAATTTAACTGCTGTCACAAATTGTACTGTCCCTCACTCATTAAGCAGTCAGCACTCGAAAGAAGATTCTCATATGCACCGAGGTAGCGTTCCATTAAAATCTTGATCATGGATTGTCCTAGGCAATTAATCTAATATGACAATGTTAGTAGCTTCCCAAAAAACAATTTATCAGCTCTACTTTACATCGTTCTTTCTAAACTCCTTACACCGTATATAACAAAGAGTGTCCGCTTTTGATTTGGTTTATGTGGGATAAGAAGCAAAAAAATTACCTCAATTCTAGGTCGAGAGAACCCTAAACTTTCACATACGAAGAGGATAAATTAGAACTCTCTATTTTTGAGGGCTTCTTTCGTTTCCATTTGTGCTTTGAATGCATTGTGAATTATTCAATGTATAATTACAAAACCTGACTATGGTAATGAGTTAACATTTATTTAGAAATATCTTTGAGGCTCTCGGTAATCGTAAAATACCACAGGAGAAAAACAAGGGGGCTTCATCCTCGTCTCGAAGTCGGCTGAATTATTATGTCATGGACAGCAGCACATGTGCTAATACGGGGAAATGCTCATAAAATATTATAAGAGTTCATTCTGGGCAATAACAAGTGGCTTATGACCTACTGACGGGGATTTGGGGTGGGATATGATAGGAAATGAAACTGGCTTTCCTAATAACACCCATCTATATGAGTTTTTGTGTGGTGATATAAAATATTTAGTCAATAATTAGATAATTAATTTATACTCTTCTTATTAGTTATAATATAATAAGGTAAATAATAAGGGTAATGTATATACTCGACTATATTAAACGTATCGTAACGTATACTGTATAGATATACTATACAAGCTCTATATTATATTAATATCTCATACCAATAATGTTAATAAGAGGTAACAATGAAGATAGGTATAAGAAGTACCTATAGGGTTTATTATAATTATATTAGTAGTATCTACTGTTGATATACTATAGTTCGGTTGAATTAGTGGGAATAATAATTAGTGGTAAGGTACTAACAAGAGAAGACGACGCGAGAGCTTTTACTCATTCAATGTGAGGTTTTCTCAATCGAGAAAGGATGTTTCCATCTTGATCACCTTTTTGGCCCGACCGTGGGCGGCCTACTTGAATAACATCCTAGAGGCTCCTAGGCGCCTCCTCCCAAAACGACTATATTCACGTCCCTTAGCAATCCGGCGATGTGGTTCTTGCTCGGGGTGCGTTACTTTACGCAAAATTGTAATGAATATATATATATAAAGCCGACTCATATAACTATAAAATATATTATACGTATAGTTATATATATATTATTTGAGTAAGTAGTCCGTACTAATACTGAATATATCTAATTATAGTTATATAATACTTATTCATAACTGACTTATATATTATATATAGAGAGAAGAGAGAGAGAGAGAGAGAGCTTTCATTATGTAGTTTTCCATCGAAAATACCGTGCTTTCATCCCTAAAGGAACACGAAAGATCAACCCGTTCTTGCCACGACGTGCGCCTCCTTCTTAGAACTACTACCTCGCTTCATGTGCTCCTGCGACCTCCGCCGTTCCGCATCGCGGGTCTTGCCGGGGCGTTCATTAGTTAAAAGGCGATGAACGATCACTTGTGTCCCTCTGAAAACCTAATAGGTTGATAAAGTACCAGACATTGAATCATATTTAGAATGGTCATCAATGATAATTTTTTATGTATTATTTTTAGTAGTTACAGTTACATTAAGAGATGCTTCTTCCATCCTCAAAGACTTATACATTCACCTGTTTCGCTTAACGGTGTCAAAATAAATTTAAATATATTTCTCACTCTTGTGATAAATATTAGTGTTGAAGAAATATTGTGCGAAATGCTGAAATATGATAATGAATGAGCGTGCTATTGAGAAGGTGTAATACACATAACACTGAAATTTCACAGTTTAGCATTTAGAGTATATGGGATATCGTAATAATTTACAATATAATCTTTGTAAAAGTTTATCGGTCGTTTAAAGAGATGAGTTTTTTATCTAATCTTGCTATTGATATTGTGACACTTCTTAAAAATAAAAGCTGTAAGTACTAAGAACTAACTAAAAATAAATTGAGAGAACTGATCCTGATTTCTGAAGGAAAATCTTAAAAGGAGTTTGTTCGTTACTTTTAGAGAAAAGGAAATAGTGTCGAACTTGATATTAACAATATCAAGAAAATAAACCCTGGGATATGGCGTGTTATCATTGCAAAATATATTATGTCTCCAATTCTTCTTATGGGGAAAATGTTTTTATCGCCTAAATAAAATTACGTATATAGTCAGCTACAAGTAGGAGATTGTAGTAATGTTAGCTAAGTGATAAACAAGTATTGGGAACTAATTAAATCAATGTGTATCAAATGAAGTCTAACTAGCGATTAATTACCAATGTGACTGTTAAATTTGTTTTTAACAGTTTGTAAAAATGCCTTGCCGAAACGCAAGTCACTGCTACAAATATTTTCCTAATCGCGTACGTTTTATACAAATGTGCAATATGCACGTATTAAATTATAACTCAGTATTGTTTACCTTAACAAAGTCAACAAAGTGGCTTAGTAACTTGCAGATACATCGACTTACTTGTATTTTTTATGTCGTTACTTTGGACGACTAACGATGAAGTTCTGAAACAGGACTGTTTAAGGTGATAAACTATAACAGATGAAATAGCGATTTAATGGTTATTATAGAGGCATACGTCCTGATAATCTTTGTGTGATAAATAGGGTACCATAATAGTATCTATTATGCTTAGTTATAGAATAAGAACTACGAGTGGAATTTAATATTAATTAAATAATATTATTATTTAGTTTAATAATAAGGCAAAGGCCTTACATACAATAATATAAGATATACTAAAAAGATACTCATATTCAATTTTATTAGAAATAAATATATTGTTTGTAAAATTATGCTTATACATTAAGTTATCTGATAATAATTATAAGTTAACATGGCTCTATGATATTAAGAGAAGAGTCTTATTATGATAATTAAAGATAATGGCAGGAAGATATCTTTTTCAAAGAAATTAATTTATACACCATACAGAGTAGTCTTTTTAAAATTCAAGATAGTAGATACGGATAGATAGCGATGCTGATCGGTGATTACATACACATGACTGTGGGGGATCCACATCTGTTTTTTTGGTCAGAAGACTCGACGGATTGCAACTCGCGGCAATAGAACGAGACTATAATGACACTATCACTACAAAAAATTGTTTCATTTTGCTACAAGATAATAAGAGTTACAAGAATGTTCAGGCAAACATTGAATCTGGCTGGGATAGATTTGGAATAATTATAGTAAACATGTAGTTTTAGGGATTTTTTGAAAAGGTGGAGGATGTACAGATAGATGGTATGTGTGTGGAGGCGTTTTATGGCTATAGTAGTTGATCTATGGCGCCTAGCTTTATTCGGCCTTGAACGTCTGTACTTTATACACAGTAACGCACTGAAATGCGTGTTTAGAGTGGCTCTAAGCTTAGAATTTTCGATTATTTTCGTTGTGAGTAGCGGCGGTCAAGGGGCCAAGGGGGCTATTGTGTGATGTAGCTACAGGGTTTATCACGAGTGATTAAGCTGGTTTCATATACTATAATGGATTTAATAATATTGTCATAGTGTTGGAGCGATGAAGATTGCTGCGGGTAGGCCAGTCTAGCTAGTGGTGGTTGGCTGATATTCTGAGGGCGAATGCTAATCTGGGGATATATGGAGTACTTTTCGGGTTGTCTTTGTAGGTTTGGAGTATTATTTATTATATTCGTCTATATTGAAATTCAGTTGGTTTTCACCCACGCTGGGATATGATATTGGTGAAGGTCAATGTGATCATAAACATCGCAATGTAGAATAATGTTTTCTTGTATGTACAATGACTCAACCATTTTGGGAGGGAAAAATTATTAAGTATAAGTAGGTGTGATTAGTATAGATGAAAGTATGGTTGTTTATATTTATAGATACTCCTGTACACGTAGGTATTGAAGAGTGGTGGGTCATGTTTCGCGTAGTGTTGGATATTTTCTGAAGGAGAGGGGGAGTGGGCGGAGCCTATCCAACTCATATTAAGGTTTTAACTATTTGTTTTGCAGAGTAAAGTATATTGTAGTTATTAGGTGTTATGTCGGTTGGTTGTGGATTGTGAGGGTTGTGATGTTGATGGAGGTGTGTGGGTTGTGTGTGATCGTATCCTAGTGGTGTACGGTGTTGTTGAGATAGAGTGGGGCGTCGCTGGTTGGATTGCGTAGTTGATAGGGGGCGCTACGTGGTGTATGTCTATTATCTAATTGTTTATAGAAGATGTGACTATAACTTTAGGTATTAATGTACTAGATATGTTAATGAAATTCTGGTGCCTTTTGTAAAATATTAGTTTTAATTGTATCATGGCATGTTTATTAATTATTAGTTGTGTTAGTTTTGAGTGAAGTCCCTTCGGTTTATATTGATTTGTATTGTACATTAACCTTTTCTTTCATAGTATCTTACGCGATCAACTTGCCTACAGAATAACTATATAATCAATGTATAACGCTATGTTCAGCTTTATTTGATCGTGGCTTAACTCTTATTCGTTAAGAGTCTAATATATTTCACGTTATGGCTCAGTTGATTTATTATTCTACCCCTATTTGTTTAGTGAATATATTAAATATATATGACTAATAAATTTGCTTTTATAGTAACGACTTGCTTGTCATGTGAGCGTTAACGTTATATAGTTTAGTAGACTCAATGACTCAAAAAGTATGAGATTATTGAGCTATATCAGTTTTGCGTAGCCAAATGATTATATAGTTTCTTTACTTGAGTGTTATAAGTGTGGGGACTTTGTTGAATTGTTAATCAGAGTTTATCTGGGCTTAAAGGGGCTATTAGGTTTTGTACATTTGGGTCATTTGTATCATTCTTCATATATGGTTCAGTTGATTAATCGCTATTGTCTCGAGGTTATATTAAAGCTGAGACCTCTTGATGTCGATTCAGCAATTACATTACGTCTGAATAAATTACATATTCGGATCTATATAAGCAAGTTGATTTTCCTGTTAATGTGTGTGATACAAAAAAGGATAAAACTCTCTAGGGAGAGAGTGTGGAGCTTTTGAATTTATAATGATTCTTTATGTATTTTTATTTTATTAGGTCATCATTTGTATATTGTGTTTTTTGGCGCGCGTTTATAGGTGGGGGTAGGAAACTGTGTTTTGATTTAAGATATATACTTGATTTTAGGTGCTTTATGTATATATCGTTATTTTCTTACCACTTAGTAGGTACCCGAATTTGTTAAACATACGGGGGACAAAAAAGTTTGAGCGAAAAGAGGGGTTTTTAAAGAAGAATAAGAATCTACCAAAAAATATAACAAAGATTACGTAAATCACACTCGGTGAGAGACAATCAGAAGATGAAACTCCTCACAAAATTAAAGAAGAATCTTCATATAGTGCAAAATATCATTCTGTGATCGTAGATTATAAACTCTTAAACACCAATATATGCTTAAATATTAATCTCCTTTAATAATGAAATAACTATACAAAATAAATTATATGAAATTATAAATATAATATTTAACAAATCTTATATTATTAAATTAATTAACCACCAAAGTATCGATGTAAGGAAATATATACTTAACTATTTGATGTAAAGTTTAGAAAATAAATTTATAAAGTTGTTTTCATTATAAATGATGTCAAGATAAAAATTTTTTTTATCATAATGTTAAGGAATTTGATATGGTATTTAAATTTTAAATTAACATAACATATAAAATATATTAAACAAAATAAAAAAATCTAATAATTAAAAATAGTAAATCTATCCAGATTAAATTGGTTAATAATGATACACTTCAAAATATTTTTCAAGTGTTATCTAAATGACATAGATATTCATAACTTAGGTAAAAATGAAATTATTTCTTCTAATTAATTAAAGCAGTTTATATAATATATGAGATTTTGATTTATGTGATAATGCACAGATTACTTCAACATTTAGAATAATTAAGGTTATAATACTTTTGCTAAGAATGCAAATGTTCAATTGACGTTTGCTCAATTAGTTTTTTATGTTATTTGACTACAAGTAATATCTTGCTATTTAACATTAAATTGAAACTCGCTCTCTCCTGATTCTATCACAACCTCCTTGCAATCTGGCTGTCCAGCTATCTCGGTGACTTTCTTTCGGATTTCTTTTTCTTCAGAACTCTCTCTTTCTGCTGAACAAACATTTATACATACAATTCTTCTTCCGCCTTCCTCCTTCTTCTTTTTCTTCTCTTTTTGTGCATTATTTTTCTTTGTTTCTCGACATTCATATGCATTTTCTCTTCTGATTTTCTAGTGTGGGAAGACACCTCTCCGTGAAAGGAGGTCCCTGGATCATAAATTTTAGAACGATGAATCAGCTAACGACTATCCGTCTCCGAATCAATCTGATAACTCCATCATCTCGTCTCCGTCTCCGCTTACCTGACATATACTACTCACTCTGATACACCAGTCCTCCGACAGGTATTTCAGATCTTTGTGTTGCGCTATTTTTCAACATCCTCCTACTTTTCTCAACGGGAGATCTCAATAATATGCTCCCTTATGGGAGGGCTCCGCCCCACTTTTGGGGCTTAAAATCCTTTAGTGAGTTCAGGCTCATAACCTCGGAAGTCGGTCTTCCAGAGTATAAAAAATTCTACGGCATGTTGAAACCCTCTAAACTTATGACTCGTATAAACGTTTTTTCCTAGATGAAATCGATGGAATTAATTTGTACATGTTCAGTGATAAACTGACCGTCAATGCATGGGCAATTTCCTGAAACTACGCACTTCGCGTAGTAAGATTGTGCTCTAAAGTTTTTTCTCTCTCTCTTTCGTACGTAGCAGTGGCTTGCTCTCATAAAAAAAATTCAAAGATAAAAGAGAATGTAGATTGAGGGATAACTTTGACAATATTATTTTGCATTAAAATTTATTATTATTAGATTTAAACTAAAGATAGAGACATCAAACAAACGTGTCCTAAAATGTCTAGAAATAGTTTTGACGTTTCTGATTCCGGATTTATGGACAGAATATTTGTTGTCCTCTCACTCTTGTATGGTAGTAGACCTGCAAAACCGCTCCTCTTATAGAGGGCTCTGAGACCTATATATTGGGGAAGAGCTAAAACCTTCCGGGCCAAAGGAATACCGTAAGCGAGTTGAATGATCCCTTCAGCCACAGATGTGTTATGAAGACACATTTGCTCCTCCTGGTCTCCTCAGGCAGTAATATTGCTCAGGTCAGTTTACTACTGTTATTATATACTAACTTATAATATATATATATATTTATTATATTATAATATTAATTATATATTATTATTATAATATATATTATACATATATTATATATAATATTATAATATATATATATATATTATTAAATTATTATTATACTATATATAATATATATATATATATATAATTTATTATATTGTAATAATAATTTAAAATATAATAATAAATATTATATATTTATATATATATATATATAAGACTTGTAATTTCCGATTTTTTCGTTCAGAAAATATGTTAACCATAATCATAACATTCAGCTACTTGTCATATGCAAACGCGCCAGTTTGACTTCAAGCCAATGTGAAAACGAAAAACATCTCAAAACTCATAGAAAAAATGTTATCGTTATAAATTTAGTAATAATAACTCCTTCATTATCTATTGATTTGATATATCTTTTCAGTTTTCTAATATAAAATCCTTAAAAACGTCGGTATGCGTAAACATCGCAAATAATAAGGTTCTATGGGTTGGGTATTATCGGGGATAGGGATGTATGTTGGGGGTGCAAAGATGCCCACATGCGTACGCCAAAATATTACATTATTGATATATCTAATAATTATTATAAATGGCGTATTTTATAAGGTTTTATTTTTCATTGGACAATAGTATATATATATTATATATATTATATAGTATCTAAATATAGTAAATATGAGGGGTTATCTTCACCAGCTCACTACAACTAAAGCCATTGGGGAAAGATATAATTAAGTATCCTTATCTTATTGTACCTCAACTGGCGTCGAATATACATCCCTCTATATACTACCAAGTTGATCCTAGTCTAATAAATATTTAATTATACATAGCGTTGGGTCATTCTTTTATTTTTAGTTATGTTAGATACATATAGTTAGTTTTTATTTTAATTATTTTCGTTAGATTATTTTAAATAAAATAAATAAGATGCTTTAATAATAATTAATCCAATTATTATTTTATTAGTTGCTCCTTATCTCATTTTAAACTTATTACATATATAACTCTAACCTTAATATACTTATGTAAGCACAAAATCCAAAAACTCAATATATTTATTTATTTTGAAAAAATCAGTTGACTTTTATTAATTAACTTTTTTTCAAGTAGATTCTCACTCCTGCATATTATCTCTCTCTATTGGATTTAATGATCTAAGAGCCAAGAAGCTTGAGTCTATAGTTTGTTCAGTAAATTTTGTGCTTGATGAAGCTGGGGTTTCTTCTCTGAAGCGCCGAATAAGCAACTCGGCGGATGTTTTACGTGCGTATAGTGAAAATGGTCAGGTATTGATAATGTCTGATTGTTGTATTATTTACTTATGGCTCGTCGATTTATGGAAAAGAAAGTCATGAGAATCAACAAGACGCTACGAGTGCATGCTCTATTGAATATAATGAAGGATAGACAAAACCAATAGATGTTGTTGGTTAGTGCATTGGTTTTTCTTCCATTGTAGTAACCATATACTGATTGAATGTCTCCTGTCTCTGCTTCTAAATGATTAACCAATATATATATAAACATAAATAAAAATAATAAAATTATATTATATACGTTCAGGCAGCTCATAGTTCGATACGTTAAAAGTCATATATTTCATTCCATATAATACCTATATATATGGGGAGTAATATTATTATAATTAACTTATGTATTTAATATATATAATGTATGTTGAGTCAGTATTTAATATGGCCTGGGTTTTAGCCGGTCTCACCCTATAATGTGGGATATATATTTTTATTCTCCATTTAATTAAAGATATCATATTCTCATTTAATAAATATTATACATCTAATGCGTAAGGTAGTTGGTGGCGCGCACAGACAGGCGTCACGTAGCGTCTCACGGATCGAATAAAAAATTTCATCGGTATGCTTCTTTATGCTAACATAATACTGAGTTTTCCTGGGGATCGAAATAATTTTATCAAAAACACAAAAAAAAAATAACACTCATATTCAAAAACATAAATATAAGCTACATGCGGATTAAGGCATATACATTTATTTGGAACTCAATCTAGGTAATATATTTTACGTAAGGGAAATGATGAGGAGTAAGACAAAATAATATCATGTATATTTAATTCTCTACGTAGATTGAATGATGAGTAGTATGCGTTGAATATAGCATATCTTCGCTCTATCCAGTATTTTAACTTCGTTAAGCCTATAAATAGACTTTCATAGTTATAGGTTTTTAGTTGGTTTTTATATTTATTTAAATAGATATACCCTAATGGAGTTAATCACTGTCAACCGGTATGGAAGGAGTCCGGGGTTCTACGGCTTCACGGGAATTACTGGGGTATCGGATATTTTCGCTCATCCACCCCTATATCACTGGGGAGGGTCTCCGGAAAACTCGCTCTTTGGTAGATATCATTTTTGAGTTGTTATATATTTATATATATATATATATATATATAGCGGAGGGGTTCTCTACGACCCCTCTCCCTTAACGTAGGGTCTAAGGAATAAATCAGTCCTCTTCCCTGTGTTCCTCACGTGGCTCGATGCCCCTACATTTAGCCTTATATATATTGTATCTTTACAAATATTATATATATACTATATTTTACCGATTGCCCAATAACAGGTTAATAAAAAAAAAAAAAATAAATAAATATCTTTTTCTGACCTTCTAAGATACATCTATTTTAATGTAATCTTATTAAGATTTGTCTACCATGTGTAAAATAATTTTTTTTTTTTGATCGCTATTATATCCGTTCGTGTGGCAGTTAAGTATCTTTGTCCTATATATATATACATATATATATATTATATATTTATATGTATTATATTATATAATATTAATATATTATATCTATATATATATATATATATCTAATATTATAATATATATATATTATATATATTATATTTATTTATATATATTAATATAGTATATATATTATATAATATATTAATATATATATATATTATATATATAATTATATCTTCAGACACACTTATTATTGTAATCAGCCATTGTATTGTATCGTCAACTAACGTAAAATATATCTGATGGTGATTATATTCTAATTCATAGAATTATACCATTGTTCCAGTATAATTTAGTAGAGTGAGTGGATTGAGTAGTTATTACTCTTGACAAGGGCATTTGATTCGGAAGATTTGGTTCCTTTTCTGCCGGTATAGCTTTATGAATAAATGTGAGGTTAGTAGATTCATCGTTAACTCATGGTTCTAAATTTCATAGTATAATATATCTTAGGATTCTAGTGTTAGTATTCCATGTGTTTAAGGCTGATGGTTCCCGTGTTACCTCGGGAGGGTGGGTGTTAGGGCGCTTAAACATATATAAGGAATCAACTTTGACCGCTCACAATAAAGGAAATGAATATCTTTGGGGAGATTATCTATTAGAGATAGTGATAATATTGGCGGTATGTATAGTTAAGATTGCAGTAGTCTGTGAAGTCGATATGTGCCGCATCGGTCGGCTGGAGCCTAGTGTCGGATAGCACCGGGCGATTTAGTGAAGTATAATTTAGTTTATATTGACATACATAACAATTAAAATGTGTCGCTTCAATAATATGAAATAATCGCTGCTTCACTCGATTATGAACTTTCGAATTTTAGGTATTTCTTTTCATTCGTTAAAGGGTGTTGTGTGGAAATACACTCTGGAAGGGGAGATATACCCTAAACGAATAAACATGAGAAAAATAGCAGGCAACAGTAGTGTATGAATGAAGGAAGATAGAAATTATTGAGAGAGCAAATAGATTGATGATAATGGTAGATAGAGGTCTAGAGAGTAGGAGTTGACACAGGCAAACCTTTGGTGCGGTGTCTCGTGAAGGTTAAGTAAAACATATCGTATAAAAATACAATATGTATGGTAAGCACTTAATATAATAGTATAATACAACGATTCCTAGGGAGTCTGCGGGAAGATGATGCATAGGATTTGGAGCTGGTTATATAGAGAATGTGTCTCTTCTGAGAAGAGGCTCCTCACCTGCACGGCCGACGGCGCGAAAAATCGGCGCTCTGGTGCTTGCGCGCACTAAATTCGCAGGACAGTACAAAGCGCGATAAACATCAATGCTCGCAAGTTTTGTATTATCGATAATGAAATTTTATTATTAACATAATCATGTTTTAGTCTTAGTCAAGTAATAAAAAAAGGGCGCTCTGACCACTCTTTCTCACTCGATCTAATTTGAGTGTTCACATATTTTGTATAACACTAAATACTTTTATTTGGTTTAAAAATATATTTTTAATTAAAATTTTTATTCTTTTTTATGTTTTACATACTCTAAAGCAGTAAATCAGTAAATCAAACCGCCCTCCTACCACCCCTCCTGCCCGTCCATGATCTATTGATTTAAGTCATATTTTGTATAACATAACATAAAACTTTTATTTCATTTGTTTAAAAATTTATTTTTTACTAAAATTTTTATTCTTTTTTATGTTTTACATACCCTTAAGCAGAAAATCAGTAAATCAAACCGCCCTCCCACCACCCCTCCTGCCCGTCCATAATCTATTGATTCAAGTCATATTTTATATAACATAAAACTTTTATTTTATTAGTTCAAAAATATATTTTTTACTAAAATTTTTATTCTTTTTTATGTTTTACATACCATAAAGCAGTAAATCAAACCGCCCTTCCACCACCCCTCCTGCAATCTATTGATTCAAGTCTCTTTTTCTTTAGTATACATAAGTTCTTTGGATAATAGCGGGAAAAGAAAATAAGTTTTTTATTTTAAAGCCTTTATAACATAAGTGCAAACTATATATCGGTTTTGACATATATAAATTTTAACATCAATATATTTATAAGTTTTATTTTGAGAAATTTAATTTAAAAAAACATAATGATGAAATAAATACAACCATACACTGCAATAAATGTGAGCATACGTTGTGCAGGAAAACATAAGGGCTTAACATATTGTTACAATTATTTATATTTTAAAAAAGATGTTACATATGATACTAACATAAAATCACTTAAGAGGCAGACCACCAAATAACCATTCAATTATTTTTGTTCTTAAATGCACAGTTATCCAGTGTTCATTGCTCGAAACTTCCGTGGTGAAGTGTTGAAAGATAAGTCAGAATCGGTTCCAATTTTCACAGAGCCGAGTTCATTACAGGCGAATACCCCTAAAAATCTTTCGTTTCGAAAGACATTTAATATTTTCATTCATCTTTAATAATTCAATATTATATTTCGTTCTCTGTCAATCTCTATGATTTGAGGATGTTCCATATACACCAGTACTGAGATTGGGGATTTCAAACTTTGGCCAAATTTGAGATACAGCCCTAATGTTCCTTTTCTTAGGATATTGAGATGATAAGCATTACAAGCTGAGATCAGATGTGACATCGTATGCGTATAAATTACTGTTTTCAGCATGTCTTGAGATCGACACCTGTACCGCTATCTATGCAAAATACAGTATTGGCAATTAAATCGTAAAAAGGTCGTGAACGTATCATCTAATCACAACCGTACGGTTGACCATTCGCATGCAGACTGATACCTCTAAGGCCGAAAGGGGTAAATTTAAATGCAGATTTCCCATAGTTTCCAGAATAAGCCTCGTGTTCTACTGTGAGAATATATCGCCGTTTACACGACCGTAATATTCGTACGTGTTAATTTTAGATTTAGCAGCGTTGTCCATATGTTTCTCTACATCTTTTAAATTGTAATATCCACATGATTGGAGGTGAGACTCCTTCGCATCTTGAGAATAATTTAGTAAGTTGATTAAAACACGTATACAGGAAATTTGCCTCGGTGTACAATACGTGCTCGGTGCCGGCGAGATCTGAACCATCTTCATTTACTAACCTAGCTACCGTGGCTCAATCGGTAGAGCGACAGAGTCGCATGGAAAGGGCGAGGGTTCGATCCCTAGTCCGAATCCTAGGTAGAATTTACCTAGAGAAGTTCCCCCTCCTAGAATAGGGCTACGCCCGTGAGGTGTGAACTTTTAATTTAAAATATATATATATATATATATATATATATATATATATAATATATATATATATATATATATATATATATATATATATATATATATATATATATATATATATATATATATATATATATATATATAAACACATTCGAAGGGTCAAGATATTGGTCAAAAGTTCCTGGTATATTGAATTCAAGAGGTACATCCATATTGGTGATTGCGTGAACTGGGTTAATACTAATAAAATAGGATTCACTTACACTGATCTGTGTAGGATTCCCGGAAAAGAGGTCCAATTCACTCTTACAACAGTCTGGGCTAGAGGGATGGAGGAAATGCATCTTACTGGTACAATCGCTTGACGTATAATGAGGAAAGATATGTTTAAGCATTTCTTATATACGAAATAGTTGCTGTCTATTTTTATTTATATTAAAGTTACCACTTATCACTGTTATTAGATAGTGAACACATCAGTACATTTTTTTCTTTAGTGGTCCTTTCATATTCCTTTTTACAGTTTTTTTTTTTATGGCGGCCTACACCTTTACCAGTCATCTTGCGCCGTATTTTTCGTTTAAAATCATCTAACATTTCATCTGAAGCATCGGCTAGTCGACGTTTTACAGCCGTACGAGGGTCGACACCACCCATGATATCCTGGATAGTGTCTAGACCCGTCCTCGCCGCTTTTTTAGCGATGTATTTACCTCCTGATTTAAACAAAGGGATAGCACTCCGGAACAACGAAGCAAAAAATCCACCTAAACCATACCCCCCTCTGCATTCTTGAACCCATGGAGTCTCTTTCCATTATTATTATTTAACGGAGCTTCCTTCTTATGTGTACTTTACACACTGCTGTCCCAATTGTAAATGGATATGGATTACCTTCAACGTCTCTTATATAAATACGAATCGAACTAAATTGGGTCTTACTCAGCGGTAAGTAGTGAACATTAGGAAATGTTATAACTTTACAATCTTTAGGAAAATGAACTACTCTTAACAAGGAGCTTTAGCATTCCCAACATACTATAAAATCGAATCGTTGACAATCGGGGAAAATCGATTATCAAAAATTAATAATGATATCGATGTATCGATAATCTGAAACACATCTCTAAAATGCTTCTTCATCCTTACACGAACGAAATAAAGCCAAATTGTTATGATTTTCGTACCGTTATTTTTTTTTATTTTTATTAAAAATATAAACTTAAAATGTACGAAAATTAGTAGAAAAACTTCAAATAAGTTTTTGATGCCATTTTTTTAAATTAAATGTTTATAGGTTTAATACAGTATTTACATGATTCAGATTGAACGGAAATCCACAATTACCGAATCTACAACCATAATTATTAATACAACAAATACAACTGGCATTCAAATGACCGCATTTTGCTTTAACACAAGCCTTAAGTCTGTTAGGCTAGTCGCTACTGCAGCAAGCAAGATCTCCAATGGAAAGCCATTCACTGCACACGTTAAGAGCTCGCTTTAAAGAATCAATATTTTAGTATAGTTTTGAGCAGACCACAATTCATAAGCTATAAAACTGCCCATGATTTATAATCCAAAGGATTATTAAGATCGTGGCTGCCAGACGGAAACCATCAGTAAATTGGAAACATTGTCCTAAGCCAGTGGTCGGCAAACCGCGGCTCGCGAGCCACATGCGGCTCTTTGGTCCCTTGAGTGTGGCTCTTCCACAAAATAAGACGTGCGATTAAAACTTCGTGATGACTGGTTTACTTATTTCTATTTTTACATACTGAATTGGTGTTTGTGTCTCTATCTTTAGGTGAATGCCTGAAACGACTTAATGAGAAAACATTTCCAGAAGGATTAAATGTCAACGCATATCGTCAAGTCGTATCTTTTCATCGTGCTCTACAATGTATTACTTCCGAGCGTATTTCCCCTCAGGAAAGACTAGAATTGTAGTTAAAATCTTCACCCCTGCGGTTAGCAATTCCACCTCCCTCTGTCCGAAGCGCTTTGACTCCCCTCTAAGGTTCCCCCCACCAGCCTGAAGGCGCGCGCGCTTTATGCACGAGTTGAGTGAGCCAATCAGTCAGCAATCTTATTGTGCAATGTGCAGTGTTTAGTGCTAGTCATGTGTGTCAAAAGTAACCACTCGAAGCATAAAGTTACCTCTATTTTTTCCAACCAGCTGTAAATCCTACAGGCTATTCTTGTCATCAAATTTATAAGAATCGTAATTATTTTGTGTTGGTGGCTATATTATTATTGTGGTTTTGTAAGGATACTCTTTTGTTATTATTTATTGGAGTTATAAATTATACTAATAATATAATAAAATTTGTATAATAGAATAAGTAAATGCTATTCTATCAACGACAATTATAAAATGAAACATTTTTATAGGTGCCCTGTTTGAAATGGCAACAAAGAAGAAGCAATGAAAAACGGAGGACGAAAACTGTGAATTTAATGTTGAATGGACCGAGAGTTTCTCGTTTATTCAAACCTTAAATGCCTTCGACCTGTCCTTATTTGTAAGGAAAAAATTGCGGTATAACAAGAAATCAATTTGGGAGAGACACTTGTACAACTAAACACGTTGGTCATTTTCAGTACTAGATTATCCTGTCAGGTGGATGCTAGGAAGATAAGCAGTTTGAGAACTTCAGAGAATCAAGCAAAGTCAGTTTTTTATTTAATTACTGGCATGCAATCTTCCAACAATGTTCTTATCGCACAGTTTTATGGTTACGTCAAGAAATTGTAAGAGAAGAAAAACCAATATACAGACGCGAATTTCATAAGTTATTTTATTTAAGATGCATCCGAAGAAGCTAATTTCGCGGGATGTTTTTAAGAACTAAACGTTAGATATTTCTAAAAAAAAATTAAAGTTACCATTTTCTGCTAAAACAATGAAAGATAGAACACTCAAAATATCTTCGAATATAACCAACCAGCAAGTCGAAGATCTTACATTGATTTCAGCTTTATCAATAGCAGTTGGAGAGTCTTGTGACATAAATGGTACAGCGCAAGTTTCACTTTTTGTACGATTTATTTCATATACAGATCCAAAAGAAGAACTTTTAGGATTATTGCCACCCAAAGGTCAAACATGTGGAGAGAATATAGCAAATTCTGTAATTGAGTGCATTGAAAAACATCATATTCCACTCGATAAAATTGTCTCAATTCCAATAGTATGACCGGCGTAAGAAACGGGTTTGTTGCTATTTTGAAAGAAAAAATTAATCACGAGATACTTACTTACCATTGCATCATTCATCAAGAAGCGCTATGTGCGCAGACATTTCCAGAAGAAATTTGCAGAGTCATGGAAATGGTGATTAAGATTATCAACTCAATTATAGCTAAAGCTCTTAATTATCGCTAGTTTAAAGAATTTTTAGTAGGAATGGAGCGTGAGTACGCAGATCTGCTGCATAACAAGGTACGTTGGTTACCAAGAGGAAACGTTTTGAAAGGGTTTGCTTCCTTATTAACAGAAATTAAAGCATTTCTTATTGAGAAGGGTATTCACTATCCAAAACTAGCCAACGATCAGTGGATCCAAAAAATTTATTTCATGGTGGACGTTACGTCTCATCTAAATCAGCTAAAAACTACAGGGAAAAGGAAACTAATGTTTTCGATGATAGAAAAAGTTATTTCATTCGAAAAGAAATTATCTCATTTTGCTCAAAATTTTGAAAGAGAAACTTTGATTTACTTTCCAAGCCTATTGTAACATTGCCAAGAAAATAATTCTGATATTGACATTTGCTATTCCAAAACAACACTTTTAAATATGGGGGAAGATTTTCTCAATAGGTTTCAGGAATTCAAAAACATCAAAGCGATGTTAGCTTTTGTTAAAAAAAAACTCTTAATCCTACTATAACGGAATTAAATTTTTCTCATTTTATTTTTGACATTGGCAACTTTGAAATGCAATTGATAGATTTAAAGAACAAAGAATCGTGGAGCTCGAAATTTGAACGTCTTTGTGCTGATATAGAAATATTGGAGAAAAACAAATGTGAACTTATTCACAGCACAAATGGTCTGCTTTGAAAGATATAGAAATTGGAGAAAAACAAATGTGAACTTATTCACAGCACAAATGGTCTGCTTTGAAAGAGCTGGAGAAGGAAGATATGTTGATTTTTAACACCTGGATTAGTATTCCTGACTCATATAACCAGCTGAAAAAACTAGCGTTTGCTGTTCTTTCCTTATTCGGGTCTATATATTCATGCGAACATTCATTTTCAAGCATGAACCTTATCAATAATTAGTTAAGAAGTC
Source organism: Trachelipus rathkii (assembly GCA_015478945.1). NCBI lineage: Eukaryota > Metazoa > Arthropoda > Malacostraca > Isopoda > Trachelipodidae > Trachelipus > Trachelipus rathkii. The sequence continues at coordinate 38,719 of JABUQX010009769.1, read as the reverse complement.
ATCTTATTGATGAGAACCTGGAATCGTGCCTAAAATTAAAAACAACAACACACAAACCTGACTTACCCAAACTTTCCAAGGAGATGCAAGGCCATTGTTCACATTAGTATTTGTCCGTCATTGTCATGATTTAATTTTATTTATACCTTACAATTTAATTTTATCAATAAATAATATCGTTATTAAGTTTGATATAAAGTTTTATTTAACGTACCTATAGTTTAATTAAGACTTAAAACTTCAAGTAAAGTTTATTAAGTTAATTTTAGGGAGCGTTGTGGAATGAAAGAAGATGTAGTGTCGAGGATTGAGAAAGGTATGTTGAGATGGTTTGGACATGCAGAGAGGATGAACGAAAACAGATAGACGAAAGAAATATACAAGACGAGTGTGGATGAGAGAGTTGGAAGGGGTCTACCTAAGCGAACGTACCTCAATCAAATTGAGGACGTTTTTAGCAAAGGCCAGCTTAGGAGTACCTTATTTAAGTTAATAACAATGTTCCTACCTATATAGTTTAAGTTGAAATAATTTGGCTCTCAAAAGAAATTTCAATCGTTGTACTGTTGATATTTGGCTCTGTTGACTACTGAGTTTGCCGACCACTGTCCTAAGCCAAGCTTGAGTAGACCTTGCTTTATGTGTAGGTGATGAATCCTGTCGAAAGGTCCGTGAATCATTTTGGAAAAGGTTCTGACATAGTGGTTTCATTACATTTTCCAAAACGGCCTTCTGGTGGTACACGGCTGCCGAGGTTTCAACACCTTTTTCACAAAAATGAATGCTTGTAACCCCATCGTAACTCACTCCACACCAAACCATCACAGAAGCAGAATGATGAGCTTTTAAAACGCGTGTCACGAGTTCTGCTGCTTCCTTAGATAACGTAGCATACACTTATCGTTTTGTTCATTAAAACATTATTCCACGGTAAAGGTTTTTTTCGTTTGTAAAGAAAATTTATCGGTGGCAGTCATGATCATGAGCAACTTATACAGCCAACAGACAGCCTTTTTTTATCCTATCTTAGTTTCAATGCATCAGTGAGTAAATGTCTGGTGCGTCTTTTGTAAACCCTTAATCATAGATTCTCTCTGACGATGCCTGACATGAAGTTCTTGGGTATTTGCATTACACGTGACATAATATTTTATTTACAATAATTTCGCTCATTTCGTGCTTTTACAACCTGCGGTTTCCGAACAGAATGTGGTCTACCAGATCTATGGCGATCTTTCACATCACCAATGTCCTATAACTTTATGGCACGATACACAAAGATGCGGCTAATTCCTAGCGGTTACGTAGTTTTGAAATTTTTTTTGTCACACTTATTTAACGCTATTGCAGAAACATAGTTTTGCTTATGGACACACTCCATAGTTACTTAATAGGCAACATACCAAAATAGCGTGTAAGTTTAAAGCGTGAAACATACTGATACCATAATTTATCGCCTTGGATATACTAATTTCTTACCGGCCCATAACAACTTTAATTTTGTTACAGTATTTATGAGTATTTTTTCGTCTGAACGCAAAATTTTTCAGAGTCCAAAACCGATATATATATTATATATATATATATATATATATAGGTAATATATATAGTCACATCATATGAGATACGTATAGTTGAACACTATATATATAGCTTAATATATATATATATATTATATATATATAATATATATCGGTGATCCCCATGCGGATACCTATTGAAATATTCATTCTTATAAACAAAGAAAGTGGCCATTTTGGTTTTTTACATCATTGCAGTAAGTTTAGTTTTGATAAAATAAATAGATTTTTATATATGAATTTTATATGATCTATTCTATAATGAGTGTTCCATAAAGAAGCTCCTGACAAATTTAAATTCTACTGTAAATAATAACTATTGAACCACAGACCATTTTCAGCTTTTTTTTTGGAAAGCTATTGCGAGGGAGTTACCTTAAACAGATGAGTTATATTATATATATATATATATAATATATATATATATATATATATATATATATATATTATAATATAATATATATATATATATATATAATATTATATTATATATATATATGATAATCCATTAGGTTAGGACGTACTTGGGGGCTCCATAATCCATTAGGTTTGGGCGTACTTGGGTGCTAACAAAATCCATTAGGTTAGGGACTACTTGTGGCTATTAAGTCTAGGTTAGGATAGTTTTGTTAGGTAGACACAGATTTACTATATATTAATACTTATAATATATATATTATATATCTATATATATATATAATAATATATATATATATATATATCATCAATCTATATATTTATATATTATCTATATATATACATATATATATATATACCTAATAGGTATATAGTTAGTTTGAGTCACTAACTATATTTAGATTGAAAAATGCCTTAGTAAAATTTAAAAGAATATGCAGAAGATAAGGTGGTAAGGAAATTCTCATTTTTTTGTAAAAAATTTTACAAACATGAAGAATATTCCTTACCACCTTATCTGCTGATATTCTTTTAATTTTACTAAAAGCATTTTCAATATATATTTTATATAGTTATATATATATAATATATATATATATATATATATATATATATATATATATATATATATATATAATATATATATATAATATATTTATATAATATAATTATATATATATATATATATATATATATATAATATATACTCCATACTCGATATATCGATATAGTATCGAAATATCAAAGCTCAGACGAGAGGTTTAAACTTACCTTTATGAAGATTATTGGAATATATATATATATATATATATATATATTATATATATATATATATATATATATATATATATATATATATATATATATATATATATATGGGTGAAGCTTACCAAAGCACCCGCATGATATATCGAAAACTAAGATAGGTACAAGAAAACTAATAACATATTTGAAATCAGCGTATGAAATTTTTATGTAAAATGGATTTTTTTATGATATCTCGAAAACTACGATAGGTACAAGAAGAAAACTAATAACATATTTTGAATCAGTGTATGAATTTTGTATGAAAATGAAATTTTTATTATTATTTTTTTTAACTAAAAGAATACCCCCCGGGTAAACTGCAAAGATTCAAAGAGTCGGGGTCTCTCGGCCGAATCGGAGGACGATAGGGGGACTTTGTCCCCCCTCTGTTCCACCATCGCTTCGAGCCACTAAAAAAAAAAAATCCATTTTCCATACAAATTTCATACGCTGATTCCAAATATGTTATTATTTTTTTTCTACCTATCGTAGTTTTCGAGATATCATGCGGGTGCTTTGGTAAGTTTGGTCATATATATATATATATAGTGGAGAATTCGAGAAAGATGTATCTAGCTATATATATATATATATTATATATATATATATATATATATATATATATATATATATATATATATATATATATACGCGCGTGTGTGAGGGTTCGTTCGTGCGTGTGTGTGTCATACACAGCAGTAGGGGGAGATAATTTAGGCCTTTTTGTTATGCGAAGATTGATGAAGATTGAAAAGACTTTTCACTTTATAATTTATTTTGATCTTTTGTAAAAGAGCATCCATGTTCTGTCCTAATAATAATAAAAAAATTGTACAAAATTTGTCTTTATAGTGCCGCAAAAATTCAATAGACAAATTTCAATCTCCATAACTTGAAATTTGATGTCAAGGATAG